>LBNU01008062.1:350059-366352 GCA_014162995.1 Artemisia annua
AGAGGTTTCTACTAATCAAGCGACTTAAAATGTGTCTTCGTGACAAAAATAAATTAACATTCAAGGTCCTTCAATTCATGTATTCATCTAAGTTAATACTTAACTTTCAGGACATGAATCGTAACACAGGCTAACTGAAAAATGTTTATGACGCAACACAAACTAACGACAAGGGCTAATTATATCAAACTAAGAAAAAGAAGTGAAGGGCTAATTAATGTTTAATTGTATTTGTGTGTTATTTATATGGAAGCAACCTCTAAAAATAAGGTTTGCTTCAAGATTATTGAGGTTGAAATTTTGTGTTAATCAAGTTGTTCTATGAGGTATTGATTCATTAATACTATTAGGTTTAATCATGTTATATGTGTAATTGAGGGTTTTGGTTCTAGATGAATTATTATAAGTATTATGAAGACTATATGATATTTGTTTATAAACTCATGATTTAAGAATGAATATGAGGGCTTCGTGGGATCTTAGAAAAGGTAAAGATTAGTGAAATCTTGTTATAAATTTGTGAGTTTAGGGCTATACCTTTGATGGACTAATTTTATAGTCTCACTTTCACATTTTATGGGTTCATTCTAGTCTAGTTAGGCTTTCAATTCCATGTTCTCCCAAGAGCTTGATTTTTAGGTCTAATAATTAGCTTCTTCAATAATTGTTTTCAAAGACATATACAGTATGGTCGTTTATTTGATGGTCCACGTCAATTATATATGTTACGTACACCCCATATCATCGACTCGCTTGTTTTGTCAAATCTATCTCTATCAAACCCTACAATCCTCGCCATAGATTATCAATGTGTCAATGTTCATATATTGGTATATAAGGACATGCATGTAACAACAACACATTGCTCCAACTGCAAACCACTACAGTTTTGGAAAACTGGTCTCTGGCTATATAAGATGTCGTAATAAGTCAAATAAGTACATGCATGTTACTAAAAGTTCGATTGGGATACACGTGTGAAAGTGATATAAAGTAGACTAGTGTGAGTTGTTAGTTCCATGTGTGTGTGGGGTGTTGATGTGCACGTGCACAAGGTGTCAGTGGAAACCAAAAGACCATGGTCCTATGAAGATGAAATATGTTGACAAGCTAGTTGTATATTGTGTATTGAGAATTGAGATGTTGCGTAAAGTACATGTACCCCTACATACCCATACAAACAAAACCNTTTTTTTTTTTTTTTTTTTTTTTTTTTTTTTTTTTTTAAACCCTGATGTACACGGTCTAACTGAAATATTCATGTGACCGTATCTCACCATTTTTCCAGCGACCCTTAATTGTGTCACTATCCATGTGACCGTATCTAACTATTTCTCTAGCGACGCTTAATTGTGTCACTCGTGAGTTTTGACGCTATACTTCTTGTGGTTTATGTATGAAAACATGTTTCTATGCAACTCTTGCTAGTTCAATACATGATAAATAAAAAGATTCAATTTCTCATATAATTTAATAGGTGTGTTGTTATTTCTTTTTAAAATAGTCATGTTAAAAGAGTTCATATAATTCAATATTGTACTAGTGTTACTATTAACTGTCAAAAACCAGTTAACCAACTCCATTATTTCAGGTAAGACTAGACATATGAAAGATGGGCCTATCAGCCATGAACTTTAACACCAACATGCATTAAAGTAAGTTTACATTATTAGGTCTAAACATGTAGTTATATTGAAACCAAACTTTGCTAAAATGGTTTTGCATTTAATTTGTGATAGCCCAATGGGTTAATGGCAAAAAGTACATCTTACATTTCACCTTACTATTTACTATACTAATAATCATAACTTAATTTGGGTTGTCTTGTTTATGGCAGTAATTGGTGTTCTGAAAACTTGTCATTGCACGAATGGGCAAATTAACTTGGATGCATAACTTAATAGTTTTCATCAAGTTAACAAGAAATGTTGATGAATAAAGGGATGAGGTTTTTATCCTGGTCAGGTTACTCGAGAGGCCGAGTTTTGACTTATATATACAATATAACCGAGAAATCTTGTGACTCTTAGAATAATTATAAAAATAAAGTTCTACATGTGTAGCTAGGAAACATAGAAAACACAAGAACATATTATTCTGATTTCCTACGTAACCAAATATGAAAAAAAGAAACATTCCATTTTCTACTAGTACTACTATTAAGTGTCAAAAACCAACTCCATTTTTTCAGGTAAGACTAGACGGGTGAAAGATGGCCTATCACCCTTGAACTTTAGCACCAACATGCATTAAAGTTTACAATATGATGTCTAACTGTCTAAGCATGTAATATTGAAACCAAACATTGCTAAAAATGGTTTTGCATTTAATTTGTGATAGCCCAATGGATTAATGGCAAAAAGTACATCTTAAATTTCATCTTACTATTTGAGATGTACTAATAAGCATAGCTTAATTCGGGTTGTCTTGTTTATGGCAGTAAATGGTGTTCTGAAAACTTGTCATTGCACGAATGGGCAAATTAACTTGGATGCATAACTTAATAGTTTTCATCAAGTTAACAAGAAATGTTGATGAATATATTATGAGATATAAATAAAGGGATGAGGTTTTTATCCTCGTCAGGTTACTGAAGAGGCCGAGTTTTGACTTATATATACACAATATAATCGAGAAATCTTGTGACTCTTAGGTGGTGTTTGTTTTTTAAGAGGGTCTGAATCTGAATCTGAACCGCACATCTGAATCTGAATCTGATACGTAGACGTCTAAATCTGACCGCATCTGAACGAGAAAAAAAACTCATGTTTGAACCGCACATTTGCTTGCTCGTACTATTTTTTATTTGGTTTTTATTTGTGACAGCAAGAGGCAACAAGAGGCATTCAGACACCCCCTCTCAAGTCTAGACCGTTAAGATCTTACTGCCTCTGAACGCGTCTGAACGAGGAAAAAAAAAACAAACGGTCTGAACGATTAAAATGTCTAACCGCGTCTGAACGGTTCAGATTAAGAGGCTGTTAAGAGCCTCTTAATGAAAAACAAACACCACCTTATAATAATTATAAAAATAAAGTTATGCATGTGTAGCTAGGAAACATAGAAAACACAAGAACATATTATTCTGATTTCCTATGGTTATAAATGTCCAAATTTTGAAATTCACTCATCACATAAATGAAAAAGACATTTAGTAACCAAATATGAGAAAAGAAACATTCCATTTTCTACTAGTACCGCTATCAAGTGTCAAAAACCAACTCCATTTTTTCACGTAAGACTAGACGGATGAAAGATGGCCTATCACCCTTTGAACTTTAGCACCAACATGCATTAAAGTAAGTTTACAATATGAATAGTTTATTGAACCAAAATTTGCTAATGGTTTGCATTTATTTGTTGATAGCACAATGGGTTTAATGCCAAAAATACATCTTAAGTTTAAACCTTACTATCAAGAGGTACTAAATGTAACTTTTTTTTTTTTTTTTTTTTTTTTTTTTTTTTTTTTTTAACTGCATTAACAGAATTTGTCTAGAAAGAAAGCATAATATTAGTTATAATAAATTTTAATAATAATTTCATCAAGTTTAAAGCAATGTTGATTGCAATGTATTCCGAGATCTATTAAAGGATGATGAGGTTTTAACAGACCGTTACTACTAGAATAATTACCATATGATCAACTCATGGGATCTTTACAAGCCCATGAAGAGAAGTTGAAGAAAAGAAGGGGGAAAGAACCCTTAGAGCAAGCTTTATATTCAAAGGTCTCTTTCAAAGAAAGAGAAAAGAGCTTTCTACATGGAAAGGAGCAAGGACGAGGACGTGGTACTTTTCGAGGTCGTGGTGGTTTCCAAGGCCGAGGACGAGGAAGAGGAAGAGAAGATGTCAACAAAGAAGATGAAAACCAATGGTCTTCATATCGAAGAGGTCGTGGGAGAGGCTTTCAATCTCAAAGAGGAGGTAAGCCCCATATACAGTGTTACAATTGTCGCAAGTATGGTCATTATGCCAACGAGTGTAGTAGCTCAAGACAAGTGGAAGAAAAAGCTAATCTTGTGGAGGTAGAAGACAAAGATAAGCTTACCTTGCTAATGTCAAGGCATGACAAACAAGAAGAGAGGATAGAGCCATGGCATATAGATTCCGCTGCAAGTAATCATATGATGGGTGAAGAGGATTTGTTCGTGGAGATGGAAACAAGTAAAGGTAATGTCACCTTTGGAGACGAATCAAAGGCACCGGTGAAAGGAAAAGGTAAAATACTTATCCGAGCTAAAGATGGAAGTCACCAATACATTTCGGACATATACAATGTGCCCAATCTTAAAAGTAACATTTTAAGCGTGGGACAACTTTTAGAGAAAAACTACGATATTCATTTCAAGGATCGTAGTGCGACAATAAGAATCCCAAAGGAAAACTCATAGCAAAAGTGCCAATGACTAAAAACCGAATGTTCCTTCTAAAAATTCAACATGATGAAGCTAAGTGCTTAAAGAGTTGTTTGAAGGATCATTCGTGGCTTTGGCACATGAGGTACGGGCACTTAAACTTTGGTGACTTAAAGTTATTATCCTCAAAGGGAATGGTGAAAGGGTTAGATCAAATTGATCATCCCAATCAAGTGTGTGAAGGATGTCTTCTTGGGAAGCATGCTAGAAGTTCGTTCCCGAAAGAAGCGACATCAAGAGCGAAGGAGCCTTTACAACTAATTCACATGGATTTGTGCGGTCCCATTACTCCACCATCTCATGGTAAGAATCTATACTTTATGCTCCTTATTGATGATTTTTCAAGAAAAACTTGGGTATATTTTCTAAAAGAAAAATCCCAAGCTTTTGAAGCTTTTAAGATATTTAAATCTATGGTAGAAAAGGAGAAAGGTTTAAAAATTAAATCCATGAGATCCGATAGAGGTGAAGAATTTTTATCAAAAGAATTTAACAAATTTTGTGAGGATAATGGGATCCGGAGATTTCTAAGGGCTCCTTACTCCCCACAACAAAATGGAGTGGTGGAGAGAAAGAATAGAACCATTCTCAATATGGTCCGAAGCATGTTGAAAAGTAAGAAGATGCCAAAGGAGTTTTGGGCCGAGGCGGTTGATTGTGCAGTATATCTATTAAATCGGTGTCCGTCAAAGAGTCTAGACAACAAGACTCCACAAGAAGCATGGAATGGGATGAAGCCTACCGTCTCTCACCTAAGGGTATTCGAAAGCATTGCGTATGTCCACGTTCCAAGCCAAAGGCGATCCAAGCTTGATGATAAAAGTGAGAAGCATGTGTTCGTTGGCTATGACAAGCAGTCAAAAGGTTATAAGCTCTATAATCCAATCACGGGGAAGGTGGTAGTGAGTAGAGACGTAGAGTTCGATGAAGAAGAAGCATGGGATTGGAGCATTAAGGAAAATGAAAGGTATGACTTTCTTCCTATGACTGACAAAGAAGAGACGAGTGAATCAAGTGAAGAAGTCCAACAACCTCAAAGTCCTACTCCAATCCAAAACTCACCTTCAAGTTCAAGTGAAGGAGAACCAAAGACAAGAAGTTTGCAGGAGCTCTATGAGATAACTGAGGAAATACCCCTTCTTTGTTTATATGCTGACTGCGAACCTTTAGTTTTTGAAGAAGCTATGAGAAGCAAGAAATGGAGACAAGCCATGGACGAGGAGATAAAATCAATAGAAAAGAATGATACGTGGGAGTTGACGACCCTTCCAAAAGGCCAAAAGGCTATTGGAGTCAAGTGGGTATACAAGGCCAAGAAAAACGCCAAAGGCGAAGTGGAGAAGTACAAGGCAAGATTTGTGGCAAAAGGTTACAAACAGAAGCATGTGATCGACTACGAAGAGGTATTTGCTTCTGTTGCTCGTTTAGAAACTATTAGAATGATTATTGCTATTGTTGCTCAATATAGGTGGAAAATCCACCAAATGGATGTGAAGTCTGCATTTCTAAATGGACTTCTTGAAGAAGAAATTTATGTGGAGCAACCGGAGGGATATGTTGCCAAAGGGCAAGAAGGTAAAGTGCTAAGGTTAAAAAAGGCCTTATATGGTCTAAAGCAAGAACCACGCGCTTGGAATACTAGAATTGATAAGTATTTCCAAGAGCATGGTTTCACTAAATGCCTAAGTGAATATGCACTTTACGAGAAATTTGAAAGAGGAAGTATACTACTCGTCTGCTTGTACGTGGATGATTTGATCTTTACAGGAAACTCTCAGAGCATGATTGACGAGCTCAAGAAGTCAATGACGGGAGAGTTCGAGATGACAGACATAGGACTTATGTCTTATTATCTTGGGATTGAGGTTAAGCAGACGGATGAAGGAATTTTCATAAGTCAAGAAGGATATGCTAAGGAGATATTAAAAAGGTTCGGCATGGATAAGTGTAATCCGGTTGGCACCCCCATAGAACATAAGGCAAAGCCTTCTAAGCATGATGGAGGAGAAGCGGTAGACTCAACTCTATTCAAGAGTCTCGTTGGAAGTTTGCGCTATTTGACATGTACAAGACCCGACATTCTCTTTGCGGTTGGATTGATTAGTCGTTTCATGGAAGAGCCTACGACAAAACATTTGGAGATTGCGAAGAGGATCCTCCGTTATATCAAAGGTACCATAGACTATGGTATGTTTTATTCAACAAGTGAAGACTTCAAGCTGGTTGGATATAGCGACAGTGACTGGGCTGGAAACAAAGATGATGGAAGAAGTACAACAGGATTTCTATTCTTCCTGGGTAACAATGCCTTTACATGGTCTTCAAAGAAGCAACCTATTGTTACCTTGTCTAGTTGCGAAGCGGAGTACGTAGCTACAACATCGTGTGTATGTCACGCGATTTGGCTTAGAAGTATGCTAAAGGAGCTACACATGGAGCAAGAAGATGCGACTGAGATCTACGTAGATAACAAGTCAGCAATCGACTTAGCGAAAAATCCGGTCTACCATGATCGAAGTAAGCATATCAACACTCGTTATCACTTTATTAGAGAATGTATTGCAAGAAAGGATGTTCGAGTGATACATACGAGGTCCGAAGATCAAGTTGCAGATATCTTCACTAAGCCGCTCAACGAAAAAGACTTCTCAAGACAACGAATGATGCTTGGAGTCGGTAAATCAAGTTTAAAGGGGGGTGTTGGATCGTAAACTTGATTTAGTCCAATAAAGATTGGACTATCCATAAAAGCCCATGCCCGTGATCAAGAAGATTCTAGAATAACGAAGAATGGTGTGGAAGCTTCTAGAAAGTCGTAGAATGGTATGAAAGCTTCTAGAATGTTGTAGTAGATGATATCTACTAGATCTAGCTAGTTGTGATAGAAATATCTAGTAGGAGTTTTCTAGAATTAGATAAGGATAATGATGTGGTTAGAATGATCAAGATTATGTAAGAATGTCCATGGAATATCCCGAGTCTAGAACCTTCCATGGACTAGTATAAATATGTGATAGATGTATCCATTTGTATGCACCTAAGCAAAGCTTAAGTAATAAAGTTACATTGAGAAAGTTCTCTAAAGTTTCCTCTCTTCATCAAGAATAAGCCTAAAAGGCCATCGTGTTTCCAACATCCCTGATTACAAAGAGCCATACATATGCAGAGCCATTAAAGAATGTATCTTGATAAAATAATTAATAATACCGCAAACAGTCCATACATAGAAAAGGTTTAGGAAACTACACACACGAATCGATAAAGTGAGCAAGTAAATTACCAAATAGCTGCAAGATCTGCATGGACATTGTTTGGTTGTACTCTAGGTGAAACTTCTCCCTCGAAAACAAAAAGAGATTGCGAATCTCTTGCATTTTTAATGAATCCTTTTTCTTCAGGAAAGCATTTTCTTACCACATTTAGGGACTGCAAAATATGTGTAACTTACATATTATATGTAATTTTTATACATACACATATAGATAATATATAGCAAACATTGAGACAGCTACTTCACCTGATCATTGCACATTGTGCTGCTCACTTCAACTCCAGCATACTCGAGCATATTCACTATTGTGTCTCTAATAAAACTTGATCGAACATGATCTGCACGCATCTCTGAGTCTATATCCCGTGTCGGGAAATCAACTATTGCCCTTTTCGCATCTGCAATTGGTGACCATGCAACTATACTGTCTTTCAGATTTATACGGATCCTCTGNAAAAAAAAAAAAAAAAAAAAAAAAAAAAAAAAAAAAAAAAAAAAAAAAAAAAAAGTGTAGAAAAATAATCTAGGTGAGAATCTATCTATCTATATCTACTTATTATATAAAAAAGCCTATTTTTATAGTGTAGAGCCTCTAAAGGTGACACATAGGATGACAATAGCCTTGAAAAAATGACACATCATCATCGAGTGTAGCCTAGAAAAAACAACACGTCATCATCAAATAGTAGCTGAAAATTCACCAGCTTTGAAAAATTTATTTTTACCATTTGTTGTACAACCAAATCTCCACTCTTTCATTTCACCATTTCACCTGCTTCATCTCTCTCTCTCAAACTCCAACTATCCTGCCCATTTGCTATTTTCCGGCGACACCAGTTTCAGACCAGCAACTGTAGCTTTTTCTCTCTAAAACATATCATAACATAACAAGGTAGTGACTTAACTTGCCGCCTTTTTTTCTTCTTGAAATTTTCATTTCGTGAGATATGATTTTATTTTATTTACACTTTTTTTATCCGGAAATGGGCTTAAACTACTATTTTGTTTGCAGATGAATATAGGAGGAACCAATGAGGTAGTCGTCTACTGGTCTACAACTGTACTAAATTTCAAAGATATCGATCAGTATAGCTACCATATGATCATCGGTCTACGACTACCTTTTGTTCTTATGTCTCATTTGTATGAATCATCAGAGATCACCAATCTTCTGAGGTTTTTAAGGTATGGAATTTGGTTACATCTGTTTTGATTCCATTTGTAGGTTGGATTGTATATGCTATTCTTATGATATTTAAGGATTTGGATTTAAATTATTTTGCTGGCTTGTTTTTGCCATTAGATATGGTGTTTAGGTTCAACAAAATCTTGCATGCTGCTATTTCTTTAAATCTTTGTTTGGTATTTTTGTTGTAAGGTACATGGAACTGATGATGATGTTCTATGACCAACTTTTATCATCATATTGATTTATGCTTTACTATTTCTTATACCTTTTATATTATTTTTTTAGGTACAAATTATTACTTGTATATTTTTTCTTACATCAATGAATGCATCGAAAGGTATGTTTATCTTATTAGTATTGCTGATTGAACTATCGATTAATAAATTTTAAAAGTGGGATGGACTTTTTTATGCAAAAAGGAGGGTTGATAGATATGAAGAATTATGTATTGTTTGACATTAAAATTAGAAGTGTAAAACAGCTTAATGATTCATCGTATTTAATGAATAAATTTATCTGTTATCAATATTATGGAAAATCCGAAAATAGGGTAATTGTCATTTAATATTATTATTATTACTGTGGGAGTGGTTACTTTATAAATCTATGAAAAAAGGTGGTAGTTGTTAGTTGTTGACCAAAAGGGATGGGAGGGATGCAAGTGATGGTTCAGAAATAGTAGTTTGGTAGTTGTCTATATTGATATGAGAGCATTAGGTGCGAAGACGAGGAGGGCCTCGCCACTCCGATGTGGCAGCTTCGCCACTTTCGGCGAGGCTCGCCACCACACCGGCCCCCCTCGCCGGAGCTCGCCAGCTGGAGACTCGTCGGGGCAGTGACGAGCTTGTTGCCTGACAAGTTTGATAAATGGACGAATGGGAAGCAAGGAAAGTGAGAAAAATGAAACGGCTATATTACCGTTTGAATTTCAACGGCTATTTTTTTTTTTTTAAAAATCATTTATACTATATAAATTTAACACACACAAACTCTATAAATACCAAATATATTTCACTTCTACTCACTACATTTCAACCAACTCAACATCTCATCTCCACATAATCAAAAAAATGTCTCAAAACCCAAACCAATCCGGCTTTTTCACGAACTTACTAACGGCAAACCAACAANTTTTTTCTTACATCAATGAATGCATCGAAAGGTATGTTTATCTTATTAGTATTGCTGATTGAACTATCGATTAATAAATTTTAAAAGTGGGATGGACTTTTTTATGCAAAAAGGAGGGTTGATAGATATGAAGAATTATGTATTGTTTGACATTAAAATTAGAAGTGTAAAACAGCTTAATGATTCATCGTATTTAATGAATAAATTTATCTGTTATCAATATTATGGAAAATCCGAAAATAGGGTAATTGTCATTTAATATTATTATTATTACTGTGGGAGTGGTTACTTTATAAATCTATGAAAAAAGGTGGTAGTTGTTAGTTGTTGACCAAAAGGGATGGGAGGGATGCAAGTGATGGTTCAGAAATAGTAGTTTGGTAGTTGTCTATATTGATATGAGAGCATTAGGTGCGAAGACGAGGAGGGCCTCGCCACTCCGATGTGGCAGCTTCGCCACTTTCGGCGAGGCTCGCCACCACACCGGCCCCCCTCGCCGGAGCTCGCCAGCTGGAGACTCGTCGGGGCAGTGACGAGCTTGTTGCCTGACAAGTTTGATAAATGGACGAATGGGAAGCAAGGAAAGTGAGAAAAATGAAACGGCTATATTACCGTTTGAATTTCAACGGCTATTTTTTTTTTTTTAAAAATCATTTATACTATATAAATTTAACACACACAAACTCTATAAATAACAAATATATTTCACTTCTACTCACTACATTTCAACCAACTCAACATCTCATCTCCACATAATCAAAAAAATGTCTCAAAACCCAAACCAATCCGGCTTTTTCACGAACTTACTAACGGCAAACCAACAATACGGGGGATCGTCAAACTCCTCTACTCCCTCATCGCAAAATAACTCTCCTCCATCGCCATATGCTTCCCAACCGTTCGATCCACAACAAATTTATCGTAACCAACAATATGTGTTTCAACAAGGATTCCCATCCCAAGGCCAATTCAATCCGACACCCCAATTTTACAACCCGAATGTTGCACCCAATTTTCCTGCTCCTCCGTCACAACAACAACTCGAACCACAACAACCCCAACAACCGTTTAAAGTACCTAAGTCCCGTTCACCGGCTAAGGGACGTGGCAAAAAAACCAAAGCCCAAAAAGCAAAAAAAGTGGTTAACTTAGACGCCGACGATGATGAAGACTTGGAAGACCTCGGGCAAACTTGTGTTAATCGTAGGTGGACCAAGGAAGAAGAAAAGCTTCTTGCGGAAGCTTGGGTAGAAACGTCCCAAGACGAAGATATGGGAAATGGCAAAAGTGAAGGGTTCTTTTGGAACGAAATTCATGAAGCATTCAACGAGCGAACTACCGGTGACCCACGTACCAAAAATATGCTCACCGGTAAATGGACGAGAATGCATGGCGACTGCCAAAAATTTAATGCTATTTATAAGCATATTGGCCGTCGCAGTGGTGAAAATGATCATGATCAAATCGAGAATGCAAAAAAGAGCTTTGATGAACGCTTTGGTACGAGGGGTTTCAATTATGAACATGTTTGGGATATTTTGAAGCATTATCCGAAATGAGACGCTGAAGATCCCTTAGACGTTACAAATCTTGATGACATATTCAGGCCGGAAAAGCGTCCTCGTCCCGAAAGAACCGCGAGACGAGCTGGAAAGAAACAAAAGTCAGAAACGTCGAGCGCGGCGAGCTCCGGTGGGAGTCAAACAAGTTCTTTTTCGGGACAACTTACCGAAAAGTTTTTGGATACGAAAAACGCTCAAATGGCTATGTTGGAGGTGACGAGGGCGAGAGAACAAAAGGCGTTGGAGAAGGAGGCAAGAATGTTGGAGATGCAGGAAATGCAGTTGCTCATGTTAGATGCGGAATCGGTTAATGTCGAGTGGAAAGCAAGGATTATTCGCAAAAGACAACAGTTGATAGCAAAGAAATACGAAGATCTCGCTCTAGACGACAACGACGACGAGGAATAAAATGTTTAACTNACAACGACTCCCATCAAGTAAGGATACAATTGCTTCTCAACAAGTGAGCCTTTAGGGACCAACGACTCTTATCTTGTTAAGGGACAAATTTGCCTCGATAAAAATTAGGTCTTTAGGGGACAATGGATCTCATCATGTAAGTGACAATTGCTCTTATCAAGTGTGCCAAGCATTAGGGACAACGGCATATCATTCATGTAAAGGCCAATTGTCTCATCAAGTGAGCAAGCGTTTTTTGGGACACGACTCCCATCAAGTAAGGTACAATTACTATCAAAAAGGGGCTTTAGGACAACGGCTCTAATCATGTTAAGGGACAAATTGCCCCTCATAGTAAGTTAGCCCTTTAGGGACAACGGATCTCATCATGCAAGTAAGTTATAAGATTTTTCTCTCCTACTAGGGGCGATTTCCAGCCTCCCACCTCCACCCTAGCAAATCCGGCCATAATTCTTCCAATCTTACATGTTTTTCTTTAATCTCTTCTGGGATTATTGAATTTACATCATGAAATCCGTTTGTTAGGGTGGAGGGCTGGTTTTCATTCATTCAATCATATTACAAATCGTCCCTAATCGTTTTTCTTCTCCCCTCTACCCTCCAATCGTTTTTCACCTCTACCTTTTCTGGGTTTGGTGTCGTTTATGTGGGGATTAGAAAATCGTTTTATTGTATTATCCCTAATAAACCTAATCGCTATTCACTATCCTTGTGAATCGTTCTCTTAGGGTTAATCTTTGTTAAGTCGGCTGTTAATATCCTATTCGATTCCTTTTTTGGATTAAGCCGACTTTGGCTTCTTGCAATCGTTTCCTTTGTTTTTTCATTGTTTAAGTCGGTTTATCTGCTTATATATATAAGGAACGATTTTTAAATTGCTGCTGTTGTTTATTACGAAACCCTTTAGGGTTATATTGGCAGGGTGCAATTTATTTGGTGTAATCTCTCTTGTGCTTCAACGATCTAGACATACAAGCTGCTTTAACCTGTATTGGGGTTTGTTTGACGAGAGATTGGTGTTTTTGTGTATTGGTTGTGATTATTATCTGATTAGGGTTTAGGAGAGATGGGAAAAAGGTTTAGTTGTTCGCATGTTAGCATGTGGTACATTGGGGCTTGATCTTGGTATACTTCTTGTTTTTCACTCTTATTGATTGGAAGTTTGGATTCAAGTTCTGATTGAGGGTACATTGGGGCAGATTTTGATACCAAGGTTTTACATTCTGATCTTGGTTGCTTTTTGCAGCTCATGGGTATTCAATATCGGGTCATATGGTTTGTTGCATAGTACTTGATCATTGGTTTGTCTTCATGTGTTTCATTCTTATTTACTACAAGACTGGATCAAGTTGGATATGCTGGAAGGTTGGTTTGTTGAGACCATGGTTATGCTTCAATTGCGATTGCTATATTCCACTCTTATTAGGTTACTAGATTATGCGTTTTGTATAATACTAGTAGAAGATGCAATTGGTTGGAGCTGGAAGGTTTACTATTGGAAGGCGGGGAAACTTGGTTTAGGTTTCCTCATGTTCGTGATCTAAATCGCTACGATGACTAAGAAGACTTGAAGTTTATTTTAAGTTGTAATGTATTGTATATGTTTTAGTCATTGTTAGTTGTCTTTGGATTTGTTAGTATTAAGAATGGCATGTCATTCTTATAGTTGGCTAGGTATGTGTCTTTGTCTGTATGTGTCCTTAGGGACTTAGATGAGGGGCGTACGCCCTCATCCATTGTACTTCAACGTTTTTGGTGTAATGTATTTTACCAGGGTAAATTAACCCTTTTACCAAAAAAAAAAAATAGTGATATTGGAGCATATTTTGTAGTTTGAAGGCCATGTAAATCAATGATGCATGCAGATTACCTAACTTATGTATTGGATATATAAAAGTTTAATTTAAAGATGTTAATAACATGTCAAAGAAGTCCTTATATTAAGTTTTACTAAAATAGCATTAACATACAACTATATTTAACGGTTAGCAATAACATTAGCATGGTCGTAATATGTTCTTGTCAATATGTGTTGATAAGTTTTTTTTCCCTTATACAATTGGGGATTATAGCTTTACAGGTCTTGAGATTATTTTGTTGATCGAGGACTAAAAGATCATTTGTTGAACAAACGGCTCTAAATGAGAAACTTTGGCCACGGGACATTAGACAATTCCACTAATCAAATAAAACTAATTATAGTAGTTGTTTTTTGCCAGCCACTAGATTCATCAATCTACTTACAAGCGTTGATATGGTCCGTATGTATTGTATAAATCTTGTGAAATATTAGTAGTTTACCTATCAACATGATCAACCATCATGCTATCCATCTTTTTTGCTGTGATTCGCATAAATTTTGGCTCTCATATTTCGATAATAAACACACGACCACCTCTAAAATTAACACATAAACTCTCTTGGGCCGTGCTTTTGCACGGCCAAAAGAATTTCCTAGTATTCTAATAAAGGAGAGTACGAAAAGACCATTATGCCCCTCTAAAAAATCAATACTCAAATTTTAGTATGTCTACATTTGCCATTTTGCTTTAACAATTTAAATTATACATTATTTTTGGTATTGTTTTCGGCGGAAGAAGCCAAATTTTCGGGCTAAAACAAAAAAAATAAGCAGATCCTCCCTCCCCTTTTTTCACCTGCCTCTCCCATAAACATTTTATCCCTCCTTCAGTCCTTCCTACACAACTAATACAGATTCATTATCACACCCCAACAATAGAACCCTAAATCGCCATCATCATCATCGTAAGAACAAATCCATTTCTTAACAATATCATCTCTCCATGTTCTTCGTCATCTGTCAATTATGATTAGTATTCAAATGGACTTATTCTAGTTTGGCTTTTTTCCAGCCAAAGACAATGTTGAGTACATTGTTGGAGGTGCTATTCAAAAGTCAGAACTCAATCCGAGTTGCCCAGGTAGCTATAGTGGACTTATTCTTGCTTATTTTATAAGCTGAGGCAGTTGGATAACACGACATAACCAATTATATACACAAGCTTTAATGAGCGAGTAAAGTTGTTAAAGGTATTTTGTTTAATCAGGAAGTTATTTGTTAGGTTTTTAGAGGCTGTTTGGGGTTGCTTATTTGTGTAATTTGGATACACATACCGCTTCTGCTTATATTAGGCCAAAACAAACAGTTCGTGTTTCAATGTTGGCGTTGAAATCACTTTTTATTTTTATTTTTCCTGATATTAAAACCCAAAATCCTTCAAACATTTCCAAGTATGCTGCTTATTTTTTTTGAGATTCGTTTATATAAATTTAAGTTTAGTTTGTTGTAGCATATGCAAATCCAAACATTATTCCGTTACCTGCTTTTTTTAAGCAGCGCATTTGTTTTTTTTTTTTTTTTTTTTCATTATTATGTGAGTAATGATTTTCATGCTTTTTGGGTTTCCTTTTTGTAGGATTTCCAATCCAAAGAAAAAAGCAAGGCTGAAATGTCATCAGCAAGATGCAAAGTCAACAACTTGAGGTATTTTGAATAGTTTTTTATAATGTGTGAACATTGATAGAAAGGTAAGCAGTAGTAACCCAGTGAAAGAAATATATCAATGAGAAAATTTTACTATAAATGCTTACATGACATTAGCTTGCTAATGGTGGCGGAGTTGTTGATATAAGTTTATTATTTTGATAGCCCATATCAGTTTCAATCAGCAATCCCAAACGCTCCACATGAAACTAAAAAATGCTTCCGTATGAAAGTTTACGGGCACTAGAGAGAGACACTACATATTCATCCGCAAATTGAATCTATTGGGTTGGGTTGGGTTTTGGGTCAATACGGGTTAGGGTTCGGAACATATGAGGGTCAAAACAGGACACTCAGAATTATCGGTCAGCCGGGTTGTCACGGTTTAGTTTCAGTGTATCAAATACCATGTTCCTGTTGTTTGAACTTGCTTTATGTTGTTTTACGTAAATACAATAGCCTTATAAGTTGTTTTAGAGTGAAACACAGTATGCTTAATGTTTGAGGGGTGTTTAGATAATTAGCTTATGAGCTTATTTGAAATACTATATGACTAAATGATGGGGATTAGAAAAATATTTCCATAATCAAGAAATGAAGAATTAGCATGTCAGAGTTGGTGTATCTACAGATAACTTCTCATGTTATAATGACCCCTCTATCAAATGTCAAACGTAAATTGGTACGTACTTTTGGTTTGTTTAAGGCTTAAACCACTTTTTCAGAAATTGTCTTGATAGTATGATGTATGCACGTCTTCGTTATATTATAGTGCCTAAAAAATAAAAAAAAAATAA
>LBNU01008062.1:366490-377975 GCA_014162995.1 Artemisia annua
AAAAAAAATCCTACCAATTCTTAAACTTATAATATCAAAGACTGACACGTCTTAATGAAAAATCCTGGCCACATATTTACCAACCTGTAAACATGCAACTTTTTACTGCAGTTATTTCGATGACCTGATGTCATTATTACTCGGTTGTCACCGTTAACTAAACATTGCCACGATTTACAGGACTTCGACGGGGCTGAGCTTTTTAGGAACCTTTCAGCTAACTATTTCTGTTCTATGGATATTTGGGAATGACAATAGACAAGATTGTTGTAAAGGACTACAAGGCAGCCTGCCTTCTAATTATGCGGTCCATAGTGTTCAACTTTAGTTTGGGTTATGTAAGCTTTTAATTTAGTTTGGTAGAGAATAAGATGCCCTAAACCCTTGCACATAAGTTCTTACCATTGATAAAGAACATATTGAAGTTATGGTTCAGGATTTTAGTTTTACGTTTGTTCTCTATAATGCCACACTCATTATACAAGAGGTAGAAAAATATGAAGGTTTATAGTCCACAACTCTTATATTAAGTAAATTCACTTTTACCGCAGGTAAATCCAAATTAAACTACAAAAGATTAGGAGGGAGTTGCTGCATATATAAAAGTCAGCTGCACAAATATTGCTAAAGCCATCAGTCCTACTGGTACAAGATTTTGGGTATTTCAAAGACAACATCCATAGTAGAGATTAAATGAGTATCTATTATTCTTAGCTTTGCAATGGAACCCAGACAAAAATGTTGATATTAGGAAAGAAGCAAGAGAAATAGCTGATGCATATGTGGTAGTTCCTTTACTCTTTAGATTAAAGTAGTCAAACAAGACGCGTTTGGTAAATGAGTGAAAATGCGTATTGTGAGAGATTTGGGGGAAATTAGGATCGAAGTGGAATTTGGGGATATGACAAATCAATCGCTTTAAAATATTCACATGAATTTGGGGTTATCGCAAATCAATCGCTTTAAATTTGGGGATACATCTAACATATCATTTATTCACAGGATATCACACAAATCAATCGCTTTAAAATATTCTTTCCATAATAATAACAAAACTACTATTTGATGTTAATAAACTAGTTGTAATATATGTTTTAAAAAAGTATGGAAATTAAGAGAAAAAAAAAAAATACTTCTGCAATGAACTTCCCGTCTAACGTGAAAGATAAGAATCCAACGTCATGTATGGTGAGTTCTTTTATCATTTCTGATCTTGGAAAATTACGCTTGATCTCCTAAAATAATAAAATATGAGACTGAAACCAAGATATATATACATTTAAAAAATGAGCATATTCAAAAAGCCATGATAAGAAAACAATACTTTACCTCTGCGATAATTCTTGGTCGTGTCTTCTCAAAAAGATTTGGATCTTCTGATCGTAACAACTCGCATACGCTCAAGATATTATGGCTGTAATAATTACCAAATTTCAAATCATTCTAAAGAGAAAACTCATACCAAAGAAAGTAAAAAAAAAAAATTTACATACCATAGGTAGTCACCATAACATTTGCGAGACCCTTCTAGACGTTCCAAGACGCAAAGTTTGTCCTTTAAGTGAGGACGACGAGTCTTATGCAGTGCTTTATGAAAAAGAAAACCAATTTCCATACGTAGCACAGTTCTTCCATATTTCTCTATAACCTGATCCAAACACCCCCGTAATCTTTGTCCCTACTGTCGTAGTTTTTCCAATCAAGATTTACATGCAGCAGACACTGTCGTAACAGAAATGTGCAGAACACACTCTGATAACACAAAATATGCAGCACACACTGTCATACCAGGAATGTGCAGACACTTGCACCGCATATCCTTTGAACACAATGCTTAACTAAACAAAACTAACTGGCGCGCAGGAATAACTGGAACAGGACTGTACCTCGAAGGATTTTGTCACCAGCCTATTGAGTGTGCCAAATTGAGGCTCAGTTCTGCAGACACAAAAGTGGTACCGAACACCGGTCATAGCTGCAACCACAGCCCAAATGTTGGAAATGTTGGAGAACTATGTTGTTGGAGAACTAATCTTGGAAAACTAACGTTGGAGAACAAATTTTGGAGAACTAATGTTGGAGAACAAATTTTGGAGAAATAATGTTGGAAAACTAAGGTTGGAGAACAAATTTTGGAGGACTAATGTTGGAGAACTATGTTGTTGGAGAACAATGTTGATGGAGAACTAATGTTGGAGAGCTAATGTTGGAGAACAAATGTTGGAGAGCTAATGTTGGAGAACTAATGTTGGAGAACAAATGTTGTTGGAGAACATGTTGGAGAAGGCATTTGAGTAACCTTACTCTTAAAAGTAAGTCGTTCTCAATTTGCTATATGCCTATTAATAAGCAGATAATCACTTAAAAAACACTCCCAAACACATGTTCATTAAATGTCTTTGAGTTTGATTATTCAAAATGCTTATTAAAACTTAAGTAGGTAAGTAGTTACGAATAAATAACCCTAAACACTCCTTTAGACCAGACGAAATGTATATTGCATTTAAGTTTATTCACTGTTATGCTCGTGATGTTCTATAAATGTAACTGCCTTTGAGTGATTAGTAATTGTCATGATGAATTATTTCAGATTGCCCCTAGTTACTTCATTCATTTACTCAAGACTTTCTGCTAGAGTAGCTATCACCAAATGAATCAAGCCGCAGACAGAATTAGTGATGCAAATGCAAAGGATAAGGACAGACTAATCAACTTAACTCATTTAACCGTGAGTCTAAACTGCTCCGTTTAAACATGAGTATGTTCAAAGATTACCAACAATAATCCAAGTTCAAAATATCAACAACTAGAGTTTATGACACCAACATCCAAATAATTTCAACACATTCACATACAGACTACTGCTAGAATTCTGACTAACATAGGTTAAGCTACTACCTAAGACTATATTATCCGCCTGCAAAAGAGAGCCTAGCCATCCATATTGAACACTAGTGTGTTTAATCACCACCAACTTGTCAAGAGTCTTCCACAATCAACTCATCAACTCCCCAATCTTCATAACCGTGAGTCTAAACTGCTCCGTTTAAACATGAGTATGTTCAAAGATTACCAACAATAATCCAAGTTCAAAATATCAACAACTAGAGTTTACGACTCCAACATCCAAATGATTTCAACACATTATACAGACTAATACTGCTAGAATTGTGACTAACATAGGTTAAGCTGCTACTACCTAAGACTATATTATCAGCCTGCAAAAGAGAGCCTAGCCATCCATATTGAACACTAGTGTGTTTAATCACCACCAACTTGTCAAGAGTCTTCCACAATCAACTCATCAACTCCCCAATCTTCATAACCGTGAGTCTAAACTGCTCCGTTTAAACATGAGTATGTTCAAAGATTACCAACAATAATCCAAGTTCAAAATATCAACAACTAGAGTTTACGACTCCAACATCCAAATGATTTCAACACATTCACATACAGACTAATACTGCTAGAATTCTGACCAACATAGGTTAAGCTACTACCTAAGACTATATTATCCGCCTGCAAAAGAGAGCCTAGCCATCCATATTGAACACTAGTGTGTTTAATCACCACCAACTTGTCAAGAGTCTTCCACAATCAACTCATCAACTCCCCAATCTTCATAACCGTGAGTCTAAACTGCTCCGTTTAAACATGAGTATGTTCAAAGATTACCAACAATAATCCAAGTTCAAAATATCAACAACTAGAGTTTACGACTCCAACATCCAAATGATTTCAACACATTCACATACAGAATACTGCTAGAATTCTGACTAACATAGGTTAAGCTACTACCTAAGACTATATTATCCGCCTGCAAAAGAGAGCCTAGCCATCCATATTGAACACTAGTGTGTTTAATCACCACCAACTTGTCAAGAGTCTTCCACAATCAACTCATCAACTCCCCAATCTTCATAACCGTGAGTCTAAACTGCTCCGTTTAAACATGAGTATGTTCAAAGATTACCAACAATAATCCAAGTTCAAAATATCAACAACTAGAGTTTACGACTCCAACATCCAAATGATTTCAACACATTCACATACAGACTAATACTGCTAGAATTCTGACCAACATAGGTTAAGCTACTACCTAAGACTATATTATCCGCCTGCAAAAGAGAGCCTAGCCATCCATATTGAACACTAGTGTGTTTAATCACCACCAACTTGTCAAGAGTCTTCCACAATCAACTCATCAACTCCCGAATCATCATAACTACAATACCAAAAACAAACAAACAAAAAATTAAGGGTGTCTGGAAATGGGAACATGCATACATAACTCCTAGATGACAACGTGTATGTATATATGTGAGCAAATAGGGTAAGGGTAAGGACATTATGAACAGAAATAAGAATAAACAAATGCATTCGGAAAACTAAATAATCATATATTCTTCACCAAAATGCAAATGCAAACACCCTCTTACATGTTAATTTATAGTGCTCGTGATATTACTGTTAAAAGTGTTGAAAATATGCTATTAGGATAAAAACGTGTGATGTTGCAAGCAGAATGTTAATACCATAGTCACACGAAACGCGGTTCGCTTCGGTACGGGAACGGGAAACGGGAACGGGAAACGCTAGGTCCCTAAAATATGGTACGATGGGGGGTAGGCTCATTTCGGAACGCTACGGTACGCTTTGGTTCGTTGTACCATAAACTTTGGTACGATGTACTCGATTCGGTACAGTGTACCATATTAATAATAATATAAAATTCTACATTACGATAAGTATAAGCTAAATATCCATATGATATATTAATTAACTTATTTGAAAAAACCTGGTTATAGATTGTTACTTTAATACAAGTGAATAAAAGTAAATTGGTTGAGTAATTATTGGTTAAAAGTTGGTTTTTTGTACCAATTCGTTTAGGGACGCTGTACCAATTCATTTTGGTACGCTGTACCGATCCGTTTTGGTACGCCGAACCAGTACACTTCGGTTATAGATTGTTTCTTTTCTCATATTAATTAACATGAACTGATTCAATCATTAGTATGGTATTGAGTTTTAATGTTATCAACCAAGCCAATTTAAATTAAAGAACATAAACCCAAAAACTTAAATATATCTTGAATACCGCCTTTCACAAAAAAAGAAAAAAACAAACAAATGACAGTCCTGCATAACCAGATCCGAGGGGGAAAACCCGAACAAAAAACCGAGCTGAAAAAAAACTACAAGATGAAAGGCCTTACCGGAATGAGCCCCAAAAGATCAAAGCATTTATCCATCACAACTCCAGCTGCCCTCACAGCAAAAAATTCCTCTCACTGGACCGAACCTGCCAAAAAAATGAAGACTTTTAAAAAATCAAATCAACTTTTTCAAGATTAACTTGGTTTAAGAGAGCCAGAAATTCAATTCAATATCTACTTTCTCAAAAGCAAACTCATTAACCTAGAAAAACTTTCAGAATTATGTTAAAATCGGGGAAGCGAAAACTACATTAACACTGTATGAGAAAAAGCATACTTATGTAAATATACCTCGAGGCAGTAACTTGTAAAGTTCTTAGACAAACTCCACAGGTACTCACACACCAAATGGGGCTTCATAGTTCGAAAAGACATTTCGATGATCTGGAAAAGAAAGTTAGATTGTTAAAAGAATAATATAATATAAATATTCATATTAATAAAATCTACATTTGTGTAATGTCTTAGTGTAGGCAAGTAAATTAGTACTGAATACATCCCAATGTATATGCCCAGTTAGAAACAAAACTAGACTTTTTAATTGGTACTATAATTATTTGTTTCATTATTTTCTAATTATCCTAACATCCTGGTACACCCCAATGTGCGCTACATTTCGTTTTGTATTATTGCCTACCCTTAACATGGATAACTTTATTATACATTTAAGAGCATATTAAAGAAAACTCTTAACGTTTTAGAGTAACCTAGAGAAATAAAAAACAACCATTCAATTCCACAGAACTATGCTTCATAACTTCAACTAAGGTTTTTTTATGTTCAAAGAAGTAGTAAAAGTTCATTCAAAATCGTGTTACCTCAGAAAATTGTAACAGATGTAATCCCAAGTCCCGTTCTCTCCCAACTAATGCCTGTTGGGGCCAAAGAACAAGAAAACAATAATAAGATTGGGGCAGAGATGAGAAAGTTGTTACATTAAAACAGAAGGGAAGTCTTACCTTCTTTGAAATAAACATGTCTCTCCTGCAAGAAACCCCGACAGCTGATCGAGCTGCTAGTAGATACACAAAGGTATTTCCCTATTCAAAGATTTCAAATTAATTAGAAATCCAATTTACGATAGCATAACTCTCACTAGTACTGGAAGAACATCAGAAGATACCTCCTTATTGAGCATCTCGTCAAGATTCAATGTCAATGTACTACCAACATAGGTAGGTGTTCTCAAGCAAGCATACCTGTTTAGAACACAACGTGAAGCACATAATATGAACAAGTATGAGACTCGACTTGAGAGTAGGGTGTCTTATTTCATGAAACAAAGGAATTAGCTAGTGTTACATTCTCAATTAAAAAAATTGTAAATAAAAATCTGACGATAGCAATTTGATAGGAAAATAGCATTTCTTGTATATTATTGATAAATGATAATAATAAAGTACAGCAAGGGTAAAAGGTTTTATTACCTGAGCGCACAGTCAAGGATGTCTTCACCTGAATACCGCCGGCGCCCATCATACCAAACACCTGATAAAAAAGAAAAAAAAATGTGAAAACTAGCTAAAACCAATCCTGTTAGAAAAGAAATGGATTTGGGACATGTTTTATCACTAATAGGTTAAGAAAAAGATATAATTTTAAGTCAAAACGTAACAGGTCAAATGTGTTGAAAGCTTTATCAAAAGAAGCAGAATAATATTTGCAATAAAATACATTTACCTTGCTCCACAATGGATGTCACTCTACAATCATCCATAAACTCTATCAAAAAATTATGTTTTTCTGATTCATTAAGCATAGAGGGTTCATATCCCATATAATGCATGATAGGGGGGTCCTTACACGGAAACTCTTTAGCAGCCTGGGAAAAGAATCGATATTCAGTTTCTCTTCCAATACTATTTTTAGCAAGTTATCAGTTATGTTGTGTACTTATGTAAAAGTTACTTACGGTAAAACACGTTTCAATGTACCCCCGTTGCTGTACAGGGGTCACATATATAATCCACTCTACTTTTTGCTCGTGAATTCCGCACCTACATATATCGTTAAATGTATCACTGTTTAAAAAGGGCCATACATATGCAGACATTAAAGAATATATCTTGATAAAATAACTGATAAAACTGCAAGCAGGCAAATATGGCAAATGTTTAGGAAACTGCACACGCGTATTGATAAGCTGAGCAAGTAAAGTACCACAAAGCTGCGAGATCAGCATGGACATTGCTTAGCTGTGGTTGGTATGATGCTTCTTCCTTCCCAAGGGTACGAGGATGTCCAGGTTCTAATTTACTTCTAATCAACTCATACCCATGTTTGTCAGGAACGTAGCTTTTTACCTGATCTACAGACTGTAAAATATGCCTAACTTATATATGTAATTTTATAGATACACATATAGATAATATAAAACGACAAAATATAACAAACAGCACTTCACCTTTGTATTAATCATCCTGCCGGCCACTTGAACTCCACAATACTCAAGTGTACGAACGAACATGTTTGTGATGAAACCAGATCGAACATCAGCTACATCATACAATATTGGGCTGTCAACTATAGCCGTTTTGACACGTGCTATTGGTGCCCATAAGGCTATACCATCTTGTAGCATCTTATGAATGTGCTGCAAAGAAAAAGGTGTAGCTAGGTGAGAAATGTAATATGTGCTTTAAAAAAGTTTTGGAGAAGAGGGGAAAAAATTACCCTAGCCATCCAGCCCCCGTTTATCCTGAAAGTTAAAAAGCCTACGTCATGTTTGGTGAGTCCTTTAATAATCTCAGATTCCGGAAAACTATCGATGATACCCTACAATAATAAAACATACATTAAAAAGACTAAGCATATTCAAAAGCGAAGATGTGAAAACAATACTTTACCTGTGCGATACTTCTTGGTCCTCTCTTCTTGAAAATATTTGGATCTTTCGATCATAATATTTCACATGCACGCATGATACTAATGCTGCAATACCAAATGTCAAATCAATTCTTGAGAGAAATACCTCATACCAAAGGAAGTATAAAATGACATACCAGATGTAATCACCATGCTTTCTTAGATCCCCTTCAAGACGTTTAGTGATGGCAACTTCATCTTGTAAGAGATGGTTACTACTTCGCAATGCTTCTGTCAATAAATCGTGGATTTCTACATGTAGGAGTGATCTTTCATGTTGTTGTGTTGTTGTTTTTCCTCCATATTTGTCTAGTAAAAAATCAAAATCATAATATGTGTCAATTACTAATTTCTTAGTTTTATATCCAAAACCAATTTCAACAACTACTCTTTCAATTAAGAGTTAAATATAGAAATTTCAATAACAAAAAATAATAATAATTTAGCTCAATAGACAAAAACAATGAATCCCAATTCACTAAAACTAATAAAGCAACAAACTTTGCATTAAAATCATCAAACCCATAGCTAAAAAATTGATTTTTATCTTTTTTATTATTATTATTTTTTATTTTTTTGCAAACCCTTGTCTAATTTAGCTTAATAAACATAACCCATCAATTAAAACTAATAAAGCAACAAACTTTACATATAAATCATCAAAAGCTCATAACCTCACAAAACATCATGAAATTTTTTAAAATATGTTTCAATATTTATGATAGCCAAACCAAGGTTATCAAGATCGCGATCCTACCTAGGATCGTTTTCCTCTCCGCAAGATCGAGATCGTAAGATCCTACAAAAATGTGATTTTTTTAATAGGAGTTGTTCAACATGAAATTCGATCAAAATAATCAACTTAAATGGATATGAATGAAAATTTAAAAATTCATACGTCGTGCTAATATGCAATACATGCAATTAGTTCATGTTTTAAACCATTACATGAATGATTTGGGTACAAAAGAAACACAACTACAGGAGTCGTATATGATAAAAATTATTTGAAGTTTTAAACATCATAGCCTAAATCGTCAGTTTCGCTTTTAGGGCGTCTTTTGATCTTTTACTAATTTTAATTGTGATATTGGGCCATGTATATGAGCAAAAATGGGTCAAGTGGGCTTATTTGTATTTTTAATAATAACAATTAAGTTTTTTAGTAGGATCAGGATCGATAGCGATCCTACGATCTTACTAGCTATCTTACGATCTTACTACGATCTTATGGTATCTCCGATCCTACTACGATCTTGCAAGGTTTTCTTGTGTAGGATCGTAAAATCGTACGATCTTACGATCAAGATCGCGATCTTGATAACCATGAGCCAAACTACTAAATGGTTATATTTAAACAACTTATTATGTTACCTGTTTCAATTTTCATCAAAATAGAATAATAACTTAAGACATGAAAAGAATAATAAAAAGTTTACCGGTGGTGACTTCTTTTTGCTCGTGGTTTGAACGACCCATTGAAAATTTGATGAGGAGACCAAAGCAAACCAATAAGAATTAACCAACCCACGTGAATGGTGAATTAAGAATTAAGGGTTTATTGATAAGATAGTAAACAAGTCGACAACACACAAACAATGGTCGACAACTTCAGGGTTTGCTGATGATAGAGTAAACGTGAAACAGGAAGCTGGAAACGAATCAAACAGGTAATCTTGAAACAGGTCGACAACTCTTGGTCGACAAACAAACTAAAAAACCCGTNAAAAAAAAAAAAAAAAAAAAAAACGAGAAGTTAGGGTTTAATGTTTTGCGGAAGCAGAATAGTGTGGGCCAAATATAAACTTCGGTATATATAAGATACAATGGCCTAAACACAATAATCGTCTAACAAAATAAGGAGATGATGGAACCGACTTAGGGGATATTTTTTTTCCCCTTGTACTTCCTAAATTATGTAGCTAAGTTTAAACTATATACATAGTACATACACATTCATCTAGACCTGCAAGCAACCATTGTCTCCTTATCCCCAGATCCACAAGACCAGTTTGGCATTACTATGAGATCAAGTCATGATTTCTGTTAGGATTCCTACAGCCCAATATCTCACCAAGTCCAACATAGAACCAGGGTCTTACCGAGGGAACGCCATCCACATCATCATTGGGCCCAACCTGTCTCTGTCTCTGATACCACTTGTAGGTAGGGATTCCTTACGGTCCAATATCTCACCAAGTCCAACATATAAGCCCAACTGAGGTTCCATTCTAAAACCAATTGGTGATAGACGGAGTAGCCCACCAAGCTTATATATTAACTTTGAGATTATAGTTCTACCGATGTGGGGTTGGGTTTGTACACCCAACAATTTCTATTTCGGTTCACTTGCAATACTTGATTCATACAAAGGACATGTGGATGTGTGGAAAAGTTGGATTAGAATTCAATTTAAGCCCTCTTTAACTTCAAGAGTTGCGAATTATAAAATTAAACCACTTGGTAAAAGTAAATTCGGCAAATTTTCATATTCAGGTATCTACAGATTTATAGAGTTTTCATCAGATCCGGCACAACCAAAAGTCACATTAAATGTATGACTTTAAGCAAGTCTAGTAAATGCTACAATCACTGCACTTCCAATCATAACTAATTGATGACGTATAGGTCTACACCGGGTCATGGGACCCGTTCGGTAACAATACCGACGCGATAGCCCCACAATGCGTTGGCCATAACGTGCGTAAATACGTAGCTTCAGCCCACGAGGCCCCAAAAGCCCAAATACGTATTTATGGAAACGATATTATAGGATATCTTCTAAATTTGGGAGGATATCTACCAAATCTCCGATATGGCGATACGCCTGAGTAAGGAGCAAGAACCCTTATCGGTTACTTGCTATAAATAGAGGGAACCTAACCCTCACAAAGGTACGATTACTCACCGTAACTCTAAATTCCCTTACAACCTTAACTACGATTACTTACTCTCACGCGGAGGATAATCGGGGGGAAACAATCCCATCGATAAAGCCTAACGGTGTGTTTCATTCTTAGTGCGCAAGGTTACCAGACGACATCAAATTCAATTGATACGAAAGGAAGGAACTCAAACAAGGAAAGACCCAACTTTTGTAATCAACAAGTGGCGCCATCCGTGGGAACCAATCACTAAGACTACAAGAATGGACGAAAATCAAAAAACCAGCAGAACATCCGCAAGCACTAGATAAAAGTCGCAGGATGATGCTCAAGAGAGGAACATATCCTGATGTTCCCCTGAGGACCACACACTTGGACAACCAGTAGGCCAACTCAATGGCGCGAGACCTACCACAATACTCCCAGTGCAAGGGGAGGCGCCTGCCTGCGGTGATCACAGCAATCCCAAGCGGCAGTTGACTTGCCACAAAACCCTTCACAACCCTCCACCAGATT
>LBNU01008064.1:4066-19423 GCA_014162995.1 Artemisia annua
TAGTTTAGTACTTTGCATGTTAGGTAAGATTCTTTATGAAGGCTTTAATTTTCATGTTTAATAATCTTTTCCTACTTATTTCTCTTCATCTAATTCTTCTTTCATCTTTGATCTTTAACCTATTCTTTGTCTTATATCTAATAGAAAGCTTTTATAAACCCCCCACTTTGCATGTTTTCTTAATTCGTATTGATTCAATATGGGTGGCTTATTTGATTTCGTAGTTATATAGCTTATTTAGTTCTTATCTAGCTTCTTAAATAAATTTACAAAGTTTTTATTGAGCTTTATATCTTGGCTCACGTAAAAAAAGAAAATGTTCTTTTGCAAACAATTGTCCTTTTTTTTTGTTGTGTTTTTAACACTCTTTGTTCAATAGTGTTAGTAACACATTTCCCAACAAAAAAATTCAATCTTTTGCAAGTTTTAAGTTAAACAGTATTGAATTGGTTTTTGTCTTTTTTATTAATCCTTTTAAATTCCATAAATGCTTCAAGTTTGAAATTCTTCATGTTTTGGGTTTTCAGGCTAGTAGTACAGATATCTTGATTACATCTTGGTTTAGGTGTGTTTTTGAACTTTCAAAATTGCATATTTATCTCGATCTTTAGCCTATTTTACTAAATCTTTTTTTATCTCGATCTTAAACCCTTATTCTAGATCTTTTCAAAGGTTTCTTCGGATTGGTGGCTTACTTGGTGTTTCTCTCACTTGTATAAGTGAGAAAACACTTCGACTCGTGGTATACTTTCTACATTGTAGAATCTAGAAAGTTTGGTTTATTTATCTAGATCTTTTTTATCTAAATTTTTTTTATCTAGATCTTTTTTATCTAGATCTTTTTTATCTAAATCTTTTATCTAAATCTTTTTTTATCTAAATCTTTTATTTATCTAGATCTTTTTTATCTAAATCTTTTATCTAGATCTTTTTTATCTAAATCTTTTATCTAGATCTTTTTTATCTAAATCTTTTATCTAAATCTTTTTTATCTAAATCTTTTTTATCTAGATCTTTTTTATCTAAATCTTTTTTATCTAAATCTTTTTTATCTAGATCTTTTATCTAAATCTTTTTATTTTTGTTTTCTTTCTTTTATTTCTTTTGAGTTAATTTAGGTTTATGTTTTCTTCCCTAGTTAAACCTTTTTCTTTTAAAGGTTTTCTTTCATACGTTTAAGTTTTAAACGAATTATCGTAGTGTAAACAAAATCCAAAAATCTCAACTATTAAACCCATTCATCTCACATAACTCACGACTCGAGTGACAAGATCAATTTCCACCCTCGTTGGGACAACGATCCGTGGTTCAAGTTTAACCTAGCTAGAATTTACGTCACCAGTGAGCACGGAAACGGAAAAGTAGTAATAAAAGAATAAGTTATGAGAATAGAAGAAACCATGGCCCAAGGAGCTGGTAAAACGCACATAGGACCAGGAAATGGAGCCAAATACCGTGTGGGACCTCAAGACTGGTACACTAAGATTGAAAATAGGCCACCCTATGCAAACAGAAAAGTTAGCCTGGAAGAAATGGTAGATATGCACATCGAGGAATCCTCAAAGAAGTATTCAAAATTTCAAGAATGGATGAACGAGATGAAAGTTGACACCGAAAGGAATTTACGAAATCAGAACGCCGCAATTAAGAACCTTAAAACTCAAATTGGGCAACTGGCAAAAAAATTTCAAGTCGAGAAACCCGAAGTTGAGTTTGAGGAGTGTAAGGTCCTATCCCTCAGCGAGGAAAATGAAGAAACCAAATGGAACACAGGTTCTGAGAAAAAATTTTGCGGGGTTAGTTATCTGCGGGAAAACAATGTTGCT
The DNA here is from genome assembly GCA_014162995.1 of Artemisia annua. Classification (NCBI taxonomy): domain Eukaryota; kingdom Viridiplantae; phylum Streptophyta; class Magnoliopsida; order Asterales; family Asteraceae; genus Artemisia; species Artemisia annua. The sequence goes on from LBNU01008064.1 coordinate 5,893, forward strand.
TACGGAAGGATACCCAGCCAGCTACCAGACATGGAACCAAATCCAGGAAAGTTTTTACTCCCATGCACTATTGGTAATTTTGATATGTTTGCTCTAGCTGATTTAGGATCCAGTGTTAACATGATGTCGTTTTTTTTGTTTAAGAAATTAAATCTCATTAACCTTAAGAAGACAAAATTAATGGTAGAAATGGCAGATATGTCTAGAACAACACCTAAGGGAACGGTGGATAACATTTTACTTAGGATCAATAAGTTTATATTCCCTGGGGACTTGTTAGTGATAGACATGATTGATGAATGCAATAATAACCTAATTCTTGGACGGCCATTTTTGGCCATATCCCATGCTAATATAAAGGTTTTTGAAAAAGAAATAACTCTTGAAAATGGGAAGGAGAAAATTACATTTAATCATAATGGATCCTTGAAATCTATTAACACCAACTTAGAAGAAGTCTGCATGATAAAGGAAGCTAACAATGCGAGTACTCCCATAAATGTAGATCTTTACACTAAACCTGTTTTATGTGATTCTGATTCTTGTAAAGTTTGTAATACTAACCATTTTGAAGAACGTGTTAGTTACTCTAAGCAGGCTCAGAATAGGCATAATAGAATTATGAGCAGGGTCATGGACGGAAGAAACCTAGTATTAAAAAACCATTATTATAACCCAATAATCATGGTCAGCAATGGGACTGAACAAGCTTGGCCATCCTGCGATCCTTTCCATTACATTTGCGACGGAGGAGATAACGGGGAATTAGATCATGACCAACGAGCTCATCTGGAATGGACATGCTTTCATGGAACCGAAAGGCGTGACATTGATTTTGGAGATCTGTCATTTCAAGATTGGTATAAGGTCAGGTTCGGAAATACTATCACTAATGAGCATGTGATCAAAGGGTTCCAACGGGACTATGACTACTATCTATCAAATCTCCCATTTGATGAAGGCGAAAGTGATCTGCCCGAAAAAGTTTACAATGAAAGGTTATGCTCAGTAGAAACAGGGGAATGCTCTAAAAACATTCCCCTGGAAGATTCTGATCAGCACTTCAAGATAAATTGCACTAATCCGGAAAAAAGACCAAAAGGGCGCGATTACTCGTTTAATGAATGGATCGCGAAAAGGTTTGGTACCACGAATATCGATAAGAAAACCAGATTAAAAGTATTTGTGGAATGGATGATCGATAGCTATTCTGACGAATCAGACGAATCAAGAGAGTATGATGATCCTTTCGAAAGGAGTTTTGAAAAATTTAAGATAGACTTCGAAAGAGAGGTATTGCAACTCCTTGACGAATATGAACTCAAGATAGGAATGAAAGGGTATATGCTCCAAGATATATGGGAGAAATGTAAAAGAACTTTCAAAAAAGGGCGGAAGTTCTGGCATGAGGTTGAATTGGAAGCTATGGAAGTTCAAGAATGTCAAATAGAAAGACGAAGGTATGACCCACCGGATATACAAGTCGAAACTTTCAAAGTTCGAAAATACACTATGGATGGTGTAGGAAGTTTCATAAGCATCGATAAAGTAATTGATAAACAGCTGCCAGTTGGAAGGATGAATGGAGAACAGTTTAAAAATTTAATACGAGAAGAGATGCACACCCAACTTGGTGTGCCACCGGCAGACTAGGCATGGCAGTGAGTCTAACTTAAAGACTCGATAATAAACAAAATTGCTCTTTTGGGAGACAACCCGAATTATCCTTTTCCTTTTCATTTTTCTTTATTTTGTTTGTTTGGTGTGTTTTGTACTAATAATTTACAGGTACTAAAGGAAGCATGGCAATGGGGAACTAATTTTTGGACCTTTGCACCAAGAAAAAATTCTCCAGACCTTTGCTACGGCGTAGCTCCTCCACTGACTACGCCGTAGCAACCCCAGGTGTCATTCAGAATAAAATCAGCAACTACGGCGTAGCACCCCATTTTAGCTANTTAACGGAGTTAGAGGGGTGTAAGATTTGACCATGCCGCCTTCATTAGACTTGTCCATGTTAGCAGAGGCACTTAATGACTCTTACATTTTCGTACCGATGAACCCAAGGCTTTACAATAGTTTTGGATAGGACAAGGTGTAAGATAGACGTAGGTGATTTAACCCTCTGATCCAAAATGAATTAAATCCCTAGACGATGTGATAGGATGCACCATTAAGAAAACTAGTCATAATGATAACAAGAGTAGTAATTAGGTTAACACTATTTCTCTCTTATTAATCTTTCTTCATTTTATTTAATTGTCTAGTCATTTACTTTTCTTAGTTTAATTAATCTTCCAATCATAAAACCCCCTTTTAAACGTGACACAAACTAAGATAATTTCCACACACTTAGCTCTTGGGACGACCTCGGCTTTACCAACTAGCTATACCACACACGATCGGATACACTGTCCGTTAGTGCATAAAGGTAGACCTTAGGTAAACGAGACTAATATAAATATTAAAACCTAGTCAGTAAAACCTGCATCCTATCACACACGATTGGTGTGTTTTGTACTAATACCACACACGATTGGTGTGTTTTGTACTAATAATTTACAGGTACTAAAGGAAGCATGGCAATGGGGAACTAATTTTTGGACTTTTGCACCAAGAAAAAATTCTCCAGACCTTTGCTACGGCGTAGCTCCTCCACTGACTACGCCGTAGCAACCCCAGGTGTCATTCAGAATAAAATCAGCAACTACGGCGTAGCACCCCATTTTAGCTACGCCGTAGCTACCTTCTGAACCTTAAAAATGCTTTTTATTTTTTACAAAACAATATTTAAACTTGTATTAGTTTTTAAATGAACTTTGTGGGTGTGTTCCCTATAAACCCTCACGAGACTTCACTCGTCCACTTGGGACACCAAGTGGTTTAAAAGGCTTGTTGCATACGCTAAATGCAACCGTGATTCCTACGAAAATGAGTTAGGTTTTTCTTTATTTTTCATTTTTCTTTTTAGGTTTTATGCTTTTGGTAGTTGTGTGATTCCAGGGAATTGAAGTTTGCTCTTTAGGCGAAGCGAAGGCACGTTTTTCAACATGATCCTTCTACTATTTTCAAGAGCGAATTTCAGGGAAGTTCTCGTTATAATTCTACTTTTCCTCTTTATTTTTATTTTACGTACAAAAGGGACTTTGTACAACTCAAGAGGGGGGACGGGAGTAGAATTATATACTTGAACTTTATCTTGCCCCATTTTTCTAGTTTATTTTGAAAAATTATGCCACTTTTAAAACTTTTGACATGTTTTTCCGAACCTAACTAGAATGGACCTTAGCCGAGCACATTAACCCTTAATACCATGGTGAGGTTTAACCTATTTTAGTTTCCCCTGTTTTACCCCAAATCCACCAAAATTATGAGTGTGCCGGTAGTTTGTAAACATTAGAACTTGGCTTTTACATCATTTTGAAACCATTCACGAGTAGTGTATTGGGATTTCTTGATACATTTGGAAGAAACTTTTTAAGAAGGAAATATTTTAGGATTATCACCCAAATAACCTTTATGTGTGTGTTTATTGATTAGTCACCTTGACTATTCGACCCTCGTGTCAAACCTTTTGTTGCACTCACCTTTAGAGCAAGATACCCCTAGATACACCCTTTTGAGCCTATCCTTTTGTTTCTTACCCATATTGTTTCGATACACCTATACACCTTAGCCTACCGTATAGTCTTAGTTTATGGTTGGGAAGTTGCCACTTGTTCTAGTTTGAGGTCCAAGTCAAGAGATTCAAGAATCACACCTACGTTGAAGACAAATCATTGAAGATCATGAGAAAACCCACTATTGTACATGTATTGTTTATCTCAAGTGGGGGGATATGTTTATTGTAAAAAAAATGTGAATTTCCGTATGTAGATATGTTATCATTGGTGCAACCTCGTATAGCACCGTAATAAGAGCTTTGAAGGAATTAGTATCGAAGAGGCCACTTCGGTCATATTTGAAGAATGAAGTTGTTGGTTCTTAATCACCAACATAAAGACCAAGTGAGGTGCCCATCATTACGTCCTCTAATGGCACGCACTTGTTACATGATCTAATTCTTGCGTTTTGAAACTTGGACTTTGGATGAACGGCAAGTGGTAGCAACTCGGTTATAGGCAAAGACTATTTGCTTTCTTTTTCATTTTACACCATTATTGTGCATCCCATGTCTTATCCTACCCTTTAGTTGTGAATCATGCTTAGGTAAGGGATTTGAGCAGTCATTTGTGTCTTGCCCGGCGTTCCGGTCATGCGCCATTGCCTTTGTCGCCTTTGCCGTAGTATGTTAGTAACAACGCTAATTAGATCATATTAGTGATATGTTAACTTATATTAGATCATATCCGTTTTCATACGTTTTCAGACACCTAATACATATGTCTGACTATAAATTGATAAATGTTTGTTGAAAATTGAAATCTAGGTCGGGGATGAAGTTTTCCTTAAAAGCATTCTAAACTCAACCGAGACTGTANATTGTGCATCCCATGTCTTATCCTACCCTTTAGTTGTGAATCATGCTTAGGTAAGGGATTTGAGCAGTCATTTGTGTCTTGCCCGGCGTTCCGGTCATGCGCCATTGCCTTTGTCGCCTTTGCCGTAGTATGTTAGTAACAACGCTACACCCAAAAGCCTTATATGTGTTCACCCAATATTGCCTTTAAGAATTGTTTCAACCTTAGCTCTAGTGGTAGAGATTTGTGTAACTGCCAAGCCTATGATAGAATACATTCTATGACTGTGCGTTGAGTGATCACCCCGAAATTAACACTTAGATTAGGAGAGAGATGTGAGTGTTTGTTCCAATTTTGTGAGGTGTTCGGCTTTGATATATTCTAGCATAGGAAGTTTTTAAATTCATATTCTCCAAATTCATAGGGGATATCTTTTTGAGAATTATTCTAATAAGGTCTACTAGAGGGCAAGTAGAGTTCAAGTGGGGGGATATTTGATGACGTCAAATTTACCCATGATTTAAGTGTTAATTTCCCCCTAAAATGCTCATCTTTTCTAATTGTATGAAGAATATATACTCTTATTTCTTCCTATTTTTGTTTCAGGGTAAAGATGAGTAAAAGAACGAACATACGCGGAAATGGAAGGACTTAGAAGCAAATATGTGGAAGTTATGGATTTTGCACTCACTACGGCGTAGAGGTTCATCTACCTACGCCGTAGCAAGGCTTTATGAAGATTACGGCGTAAAGGCTCATCAACTTACGCCGTAAGAAGGAATTTATGAAGACTACGGCGTAGCCTGTCCTACGGCTATGGCGTAATGATCCACTAAAGGGCTCTACAGAGTAAACAACTCTCCAGCTACGACGTAAGCCCCAATTTGAGGTTGAGAGGAACTAACAAGGCCAAGGAAGAAGTTACGGCATAGCAACCCTAGCAACTATGTCGTAGGAAGCCTCTTATCAAGACATTACGCCCGTAGCATTTGATCAAGCTACGGCGTAACACTAATTTACAAAGGTTACGGCGTAGCAATCCGATCAGCTACGTCGTAACAAAGTTGGGCCTATAAATACCAGCCCTAATTCCGAGTTTATGCATTCACTTTTCACCACACAGAAGTTGGGAGAAACTCAGGGAGTAGGAGGAACGAAGTTCTAGCCTCATAGAAGTCATTTCTAAGGGAGGATTCACACACCAATCATAAGTTTATTTATTCCTTTGTTTTGTATTCGATTCATGTTTAGAATTGTTTTAACTTAAACTTGTTTTTCTGCAATTTTGAATATGAGTGGCTAAACACCTCTTGGTGTTAGCCTAGTTATGAAATTGTTATTGTTTTGATTTAGTTTTCTACGCATCTATTATCTATTGTTTGTATACTTTCATGGCGAGGCTTGGGACACTCTAGTTCCCGTAGTGATTAGCATTGGTTGTTCCCTAGAGACTTGTGGAATTAACCCTAGGAAGCAAGTCGCTAGGGATGTGACTTGGTGATAGCAATATCACCATACACGTGCGAATTAACCCTAGGACCACCTACCGATGCTAGACACTTAACGGAATTAGAGGGGTGTAAGATCTGACCATGCCGCATTCGTTAGACTTGTCCATATTAGTAGAGGCATTTAATGACTCTTACATTTTTGTACCGATGAACCCAAGGCTTTACAATAGTTTTGGATAGGACAAGGTGTAAGATAGACGTAGGTGATTTAACCCTCTGATCCGAAATGAATTAAATCCCCAGACGATATGATAGGATGCACCATTAAGAAAACTAGTCATAATGATAACAAGAGTAGTAATTAGGTTAACACTATTTCTCTCTTATTAATCTTTCTTCATTTTATTTAATTGTCTTGGCATTTACTTTTCTTAGTTTAATTAATCTTTCAATCATAAAACCCCCTTTTAAACGTGACACGAACTTAGAGAATTTCCTCAAACTTAGCTCTTGGGACGACCTCGGCTTTACCAACTAGCTATACCACACACGATCGGATACACTGTCCATTAGTGCATAAAGGTAGACCTTAGGTAAACGAGACTAATATAAATATTAAAACCTGGTCAGTAAAACCTGCATCACCTAGCCTAGCATGTTAATTGAAAGACAAGCATAAGATATAATCACACAACATATAGACATATTGAATGATTTGTTGGAAGACTTATCTTTAATTAATCATGGATGAATCAAGGGTGAAAAGCCCTTGAAAAAGGCAGAAAATTCGACCTAGGGTTTATTGATTCCTCCCGAACCACACATCTTTTATTTCTGCCAACCACTTGGGAATGGTCAACATCATTAATAAAAGGAAGGACCTGTGGGGCCCGGGAGAAGAATGCAAGTTTACCAAGGAATATAAAATTATATCCTCGGGTCGTTTATGTCCTGTTGAAGTGTGATATTCTGAATACAAATAACGTGTGTGTTGTGATGGGATATAAAAAAAGAATGCACAAACGTGTATTTAAAATTAATATAAACATACAAAAACGAATCAACAAATATTTACTTATAGTAGGGATTTGCATTCCTTGACGGCTTAAATGCAAATTAAATAAAAATAATATAGGAAACTACATTTAAAAAGTTATTAAAAAGTTAAGAAAACCTAAAAACCTAGAATGTGTACGTTTACGTTTAAATAAACGTCTACGTACAAAATAAAAAGTGAAAAGTGATCAATATAACTCCCACAAATGTGAAAATTATATTTTTGTGATCCTAAAAAGATAAGAAAATTATTGGTGAATTAAAATTATTTTTACAAGTATTTATGTATTTATTATTAATTAAAAACTATTATTTACTTTTTATTAAATACTTAAAAAAAAAAAAAAAATGTAAAATAAAGCTAAGAAAAATGAAATTAAAACTTAGAAAGGTTAAAAATAATATAAGATAAATTTTAGAAGTGAAAATATATTTTTCTTACTTATTATGTATTTACTATTAATTATTTATTATTTATTATTTATTTAATATATACTAAATTATAAGAAATTAAGAAAAAGACTTAGAAAAATAAAAATATAAATTAGAAAAGTCTAAAATAATATAAAATGAATTTTAAAACTGAAAATGTATTTATTTTACAAGTATAGTATTTATTATTAATTATTAACTATTATTATCTATTTAATAATTACCTAGAAAATAAGAAAAATAGAAATAAAGCCTAGAAAATTAAAACAAAAATATAGAAAAGTCTAAATAAATATAAAATAATTTCTGAAACAAAAATTATATTTATTATACACTTATACTATTTATTATTAATTATATATTACTAAAAAGTATTAAAAAGCAAAACTGAATTATTATAAATAGTAAACAGTAAAAGAAAAATATGAAACTATACAGGAAATTCTAAAATAAATCTAAGAACCTAGGAAAAATATAAAAATGAGTGCTTATGTACAGAAATAAGCTAATGGGCAAATAGCTTCTAAATAGAAGCTATCACTTAGCTTTAAAGATGATGTTTTTGGCTTTTTCTTTTTTATGGATTAATTATACATAGATATTATACATGTTTAATGAAAATGGAACTGTACAAACCAAGGAATAAGCTGTTTATGAGCTTATGACTCATTCAGTTGAGCTTTAATGCTCACAGTGAAGTCATAAGCTCTAAACAGCTTGAAAAAGGGTTAACAAAGTAAAAGAAAGGAAAAGGAATATGTAAACAAGTGTATTGTAAAAATATAAACAGGATTGGTGCACTGGATTGGCCAAATACACATTATGCAAGCTTATGGTTTAGACAGTCAAGCTTGTGGCTTGACTTGGATGGAGTGAAGGCTTGTTAAGCCTGTAATAAGCTTCACACAAGAAACAGAATAGAGAATTATATATGTACTAGTGATATGAACAAGTTTATACAAGCATGTGAACTGAGTTTGGCCAATAAGCTCATGATAAGCCAATAAGCCATTCTCAGTCACATAGCTAAACCAAACACCCTGCAGCCTTATTGTTTGACACATTAAGCTTAAGGAATAAGCTTGATAAGCCAAGTTATGAGTGGAGGTAGCAAGATGTGCTGGATGGCTTTCCAAAAAGCCCAAGCTCACCTAGTGGGGTCCACTAGTGAGCTTGTGAGAAGCTTTTGAAAAAGCCACCAAGTGTCTGCATGCTGGTTAACCAGTACACAAACCAAAAGGGTACAAGAAAGAAGCTTGTTGCAGCCCTAGTAAATAGGCTGCAACATGGACATTAAGCATAGGATCTTGAAGTTTGGTGGCTTAGCTTCAAGAAAATCTAAGCCACACAAGCTTTAGACCATTAAAGAGCTTTTGAGAGAGCTTGTGGGAATGGTGTAAACCAACTGTATTCACAGTTGATTGTTGAGAATGAGCAAACACAAGCACTCATTTTCCTTGTCAAATAAGCTAGAGACAGCTCAACAAGCTTTAGAACACTGAGACTGGTTACTTGGCTTTGTGAAAAGCCAAATAATACAAGCTCTAGGCTAAAGAGGAACTTATGACAAGCTTTTGAAAGACAGCTCACTTCACTGTTTGCTTCAGTGAAGTGAGTTGTTTTTGTAACAAAAGGTGGGTGTAATTAGGTAACTAAATAAGCTAAAAACAGATAAATAAGCAAACATATAAACAAATAGCTAGTAGGGCTTTACATAACAACAATTTACACAGCCACAAGCTCAAAGGTCAACAAGCTACAAGCTTGTGATTTTGGCCTAGTGACTGTGAGACAGGGCAAAAACATACCAAAATAAGCACAAAAATAAGCAGTTAAACATGACTAATAAAAATTAACAAAAATACAACTAGACAGATAAGGAACAAAAGATTAAATCCCTAAAAGCATTAAACAAGAAACTTAAACATGAAGCCATAGGAAAATTATCTTTTTATTCAAAAACCTGGAAAACTAAAATTTGACTTTTTCACAAGAACACAAAGTTGACTAAAGTGAATTTACAATCTAAACTACTAATTGATTATGGTAAAATAAGCTACAAGAACATGATATTAAGAAAAACAAACAACAATTACATTAGTATGATGAATATGGAACTAAAATTCATAACAGTGAATCTCTTGGATGAGTTTGAAGCTAATTTTGACTTTACTGCATATAAAGCTGAACTTCATGGTTTGTCAAACCTTAAGTATCTCAGAAGAACATGTAGCAAAATCAAAATTACAACAATAACACAAAGGTTCACTTATTGATCTATAAAATCAAACAGTGAACAAGCAAAGAAATTCAAAGTGTCAATTTGAATTTCTCACAAGTAAACACTAATTATTTTGGTTTAACTGAAATCATTGGGTCATGTGAGACTTACATCAAACAAGAACAACATCTCATATAACCATTAGCACAGATTAAACAGTAGATCCAAACAATCCTTAAACAAAATGATAAAGTGAATTTCAAAGGATATGGCTCATCAAGACCAAGAAATTAGTATATAAACACATATTATGATAACATGAAATCATTAAAGCACAAAAACATTAACAACACAAGATCCAAACTCACATTTGTCAAATATGCTTTTTTAACTGTGGTGATTCAATTTTTGGCAATAATGAAATTTAATGAAAACATAACCTATATTAAGCTAAAATAACATTCAACAACAACAACTAAGCATAAACAAACATCTAAACAACAATACTAACAACAAAACATAAAGATCACTCATATGCCATTTTCACAGTGAAAATGCATATTGAAGCAACTTTGAAAATCAAAACATGAACACACAATATTAGAGTTTAAAAACACTTAACAATAACATATTAACAAGAAATCATAGAATTTACAGTATCAAGAACATGTAAACAGTAATTTGCAAAAATTAAAGAAAATGCTTACAGGATGAATAGGACTGAGATCATGGAATAAATGGACAAGGTTACACCTATTAGCTTCCCAATAAGCTCCTAATACCCATAGCACTCCATTTTCACCTCTGCTTCATCATCTTCTTCAAGAACTCACAATTTTTTATTTATTTTTCTATTTTCTCTATTTTTTGTGATTTTTTTGTTTTTAAAGTTCTAAGCTGTTTTAAGGTTTCTAAAAGCTTTAAAGCTTTTGTCAGGAGCTTATGTGGCTTATTGAGTCCATAAAACAACTAAGATTAACAACAATAAATTAAATGACATGAAATTTAAATGACAGTTAAAAATAAAAACTTGAAATTTAAAAGATGCTTGTAATTAAACTGAATTGAGAGTTTCATTACACTAATTTAAGGTAAATTACAACATTAAAACTATAAATGACATTTAATTTAAATGAAAGCAATAAAAATGATCACTACGTGACCAAGGCTAGCCCAAGGTATTCTTTTCTTCATCTCTGGTCTTTCTTTTATAGCCATTTGGATTCCCACTTGTATTTCAGTCAAATCCCACTTTAAATCCTAGCCATTGGATGTCTGCAACTCATCCTAGCCCTTGATTTGCAATTTGGCGCCAAAAATATCTTTACCACTGGGAGGTTGCTTGTGAGGGTTTTAAGGGTGTCAGGGGGTAGTGAGGTGGAAGGTTGAGAGTGGTGGAGTTGGGTGGTGGACTGGTGGAGCAAGTGGGGTGGAAGCAGGAGGTGGTTATGGTGGTGGCAGTCTAGGAGGGAAAGGGTGAGGTAGGGGGTGAGCAGTGGACGGGTTTAATTTTAAATTTTGGGTTTGGGCCAGGTTTAAATGGTTTGGGCTGGGTTGTTATTTTGGGTTTATTTGGGTTATGGGTTTTATAAGTGTAAAGGGTTGGTTTGGTTTAGGTTTAAACAACAAGGACTATTTGTGTAATTCTGTCAAACTTGAGGGACTGAAGTAGTGACTTTTCCAAAATTTCCATAATGACCAAAATTGTCATAACTCCAAAGTACAAGGACCAAAGTTGCAAAATTCCAAAATTTAAACCTTTAAGGACCATTTATGTAATATTTGGATTTTTAGGGACTAAATATGTAATTTCCCAAAAGTTTATCAAAATGTTCCAAATTGTAAATTATGAATAGTACAAGGGTATTTTATGTTAAATTCAAAGTTTTGAATACCCAGGGACTAATTNCAAACTTGAGGGACTGAAGTAGTGACTTTTCCAAAATTTCCATAATGACCAAAATTGTCATAACTCCAAAGTACAAGGACCAAAGTTGCAAAATTCCAAAATTTAAACCTTTAAGGACCATTTATGTAATATTTGGATTTTTAGGGACTAAATATGTAATTTCCCAAAAGTTTATAAAAATGTTCCAAATTGTAAATTATGAATAGTACAAGGGTATTTTATGTTAAATTCAAAGTTTTGAATACCCAGGGACTACTTTTGCCATTTTTGAAACTTGAGGGGTAAAAATTGCCAATTTGTGAAAACTTTTATCCAGGGACTATTTGTGAATATTTTTGACTTCCCAAGGACTAAAGCTGACTTTTCATTCATTTAAAACCTTTAGGGACTATTTCTAACAATTCTTGAAAGTTCAGGGACTAGTTTTGCCAAATGTGAAACTTCAGGGACTAAAAGTGACAAGTTGGTATATTTTGCATGTTTTTCACTTGTTTTTAGTCTTTTTATTCATAAGTCACATAAAAACACATTTTAATGAAATTTGTAACATTTTGTGGTCATTTGTGTGTTTTTGGCTGTTTTTGTGGGTTCAAATGGTAACAAAATGATGAGTATTTGCATACTCATCAATTCTTCATCCACAAGTATATGATCGACATTAATATTTTGCACTCTTGCATATAATGATCGTATTATTTTTCTTAAGACTCCTCCATTTTTCCAGAAAACCCTAATACGTGTTCTTAAGTTAATAAGAGCCTTTCTTTTAGTTTGTGATCTTTCTTTTAGATGGTATTTTATGCGGCTAACTATTTATTTTTTCTTCCTTTGAAGGCAAGGTGAACGATGCTACCAAGGTTCAAAAGGTTCTTTCCAGTGCAACTTTACCATCTTGGGTGAATCATGTATGTGTCCAGTTCTTTAGCTATTGATTTATCTGTTCATGTAAAAAACAAATAAACTCAAAATTTTGTGCTTTTTCTGTAAGTGCTTAATTGAGTTGGTGTTTTGTGGAGAGGTAAAAACTGCTCCTTTCATGGAGAACATTCTGGCCATCTATAATAATCTTGATGTTGTGTTTACCACTAATCGTGTTAATTATATGTGTTATGTTAAGAAAAAAAACTATCTTTCATTGTTTATGAAGATTATTAGATATAGACACTCAATATAGATATTTGCTTTTAACTGCAGGTGACAGTGGCACTTTCACGTCCAGGCAAGGTTAAAATTTAATATCGGGCGGTCAGACCCAAGCTGAGACCTGTCACAGGAAACTTCATATGCCATAGTTCAAGCAAGGTGATTGTTTGCAACCGTTATCAAGTATAAAAATATAAGCTTTTACATATTTAAGTGGGAATTTTAAAAGAATGTTAAAGAGCTTGATCAAAGGATAAACTAGGCCAGTTTCACTATATACATACTATGAGAAAAACAATGTTGCCCCGTTATAAAGTTATACATACTCTGATCTTATTTTTATATAGTACTTACCATGGAATATGTAAATAAACAATGTTATTGTATATCCATAATCTTATTATACGTTTATTTTAGTAACTTTATGTGGCTGTATCTAATATTCAAGTATGCACACTGTAAATTCATCAACATACATTATTTTTGATCACTGGCCTTTCACAAAGAACACTGGAGTAAAAAAGTTTCTGATTGTGATAGTGGGTCAGAAGTGGTATCTTTTTGAGCGGCTCTAAGTGTTAGTCCAATGACATGTTCTGCGTATGTGTTTAAGTCCTACGAAAGAAGCCGAAAAGCCTGGTCCCAGATAGCATACTCTGGTCTGTGTTTCAACTGTTTGGAATTATAAGTATGGAGGTTAGCTCTTAACGTCCCACTTCATATTGACTATGTTTTGTGACTTCAAGTACTTATGTTTTTGACATTTAGTTTGATCTTTATGAAAGATATCGAGTTTAGAAGGCTTCAAGAAAGGGATGACTCATAATTATCTTTTGGTTCATATAGAAACTTTTCGTTC
>LBNU01008064.1:19593-29863 GCA_014162995.1 Artemisia annua
ACTTACGCCGTAAGAAGGAATTTATGAAGACTACGGCGTAGCCTGTCCTACGGCTACGGCATAATGATCCACTAAAGGGCTCTACGGAGTAAACAACTCTCCAGCTACGACGTAAGCCCCAATTTGAGGTTGAGAGGAACTAACAAGGCCAAGGAAGAAGTTACGGCATAGCAACCCTAGCAACTATGTCGTAGGAAGCCTCTTATCAAGACATTACGCCCGTAGCATTTGATCAAGCTACGGCGTAACACTAATTTATAAAGGTTACGGCGTAGCAATCCGATCAGCTACGTCGTAACAAAGTCGGGCCTATAAATACCAGCCCTAATTCCGAGTTTATGCATTCACTTTTCACCACACAGAAGTTGGGAGAAACTCATGGAGTAGGAGGAACGAAGTTCTAGCCTCATAGAAGTCATTTCTAAGGGAGGATTCACACACCAATCATAAGTTTATTTATTCCTTTGTTTTGTATTCGATTCATGTTTAGAATTGTTTTAACTTAAACTTGTTTTTCTGCAATTATGAATATGAGTGGCTAAACACCTCTTGGTGTTAGCCTAGTTATGAAATTGTTATTGTTTTGATTTAGTTTTCTACGCATCTATTATCTATTGTTTGTATACTTTCATGGCGAGGCTTGGGATACTCTAGTTCCCGTAGTGATTAGCATTGGTTGTTCCCTAGAGACTTGTGGAATTAACCCTAGGAAGCAAGTCGCTAGGGATGTGACTTGGTGATAGCAATATCACCATACACGTGCGAATTAACCCTAGGACCACCTACCGATGCTAGACACTTAACGGAATTAGAGGGGTGTAAGATCTGACCATGCCGCATTCGTTAGACTTGTCCATGTTAGTAGAGGCATTTAATGACTCTTACATTTTTGTACCGATGAACCCAAGGCTTTACAATAGTTTTGGATAGGACAAGGTGTAAGATAGACGTAGGTGATTTAACCCTCTGATCCGAAATGAATTAAATCCCCAGACGATATGATAGGATGCACCATTAAGAAAACTAGTCATAATGATAACAAGAGTAGTAATTAGGTTAACACTATTTCTCTCTTATTAATTTTTCTTCATTTTATTTAATTGTCTTGGCATTTACTTTTCTTAGTTTAATTAATCTTTCAATCATAAAACCCCCTTTTAAACGTGACACGAACTTAGAGAATTTCCTCAAACTTAGCTCTTAGGACGACCTCGGCTTTACCAACTAGCTATACCACACACGATCGGATACACTGTTCATTAGTGCATAAAGGTAGACCTTAGGTAAACGAGACTAATATAAATATTAAAACCTGGTCAGTAAAACCTGCATCACCTAGCCTAGCATGTTAATTGAAAGACAAGCATAAGATATAATCACACAACATATAGACATATTGAATGATTTGATGGAAGACTTATCTTTAATTAATCATGGATGAATCAAGGGTGAAAAGCCCTTCAAAAAGGCAGAAAATTCGACCTAGGGTTTATCCCTAAAGTTCTCCCAAAAGTTACACACTTTAATGAAGAAAAATCCTAAAATATATGTAGAAAATACATTCTGACGGCGTCAGGTTATAATTCCTGACGCCGTCAACTCGCCGTGTCTAGGGTTGTCGGATCACCTAGATCTACTTCTGACGCCGTCAGCCTTTAAAACCTTCTGGGCCGTCTATCTTTAACTTAACACCTGGCAGCCTAGGACTTGTAACACCTGACGCCGTCAGGTGTAAACTTGTAGAATCCTACTTTGGTCGTCTAGTAGAGTCTGAATCCACTCCTTTGTCTTCAGGTGACGGCGTCAGCATCCAAAGCCTGACGCCGTCAGGTAGGAATTCCAGCTTGATTTGAGACTTTGTCGTTTTCTTCACTTTTATGCTCCAAAAACGTCCAAAATGCAATGTTTTCCATAATTCCTCCTAAAAGTACCTAAAATGACAAAAGGAACGATTTAAGGCAATATTTGATGATAAAATAACGATTTAGGGATTAAATTACCCTCTAAAAGCGTAACACTTTTCGCCTCATCAAATACCCTTACACTTGAGATTTGCTTGTCCTCAAGCAAATGCGCTTTTATTCCAATCGAAAAATGAGCTAGGGATCATTTAACACTAATATAAAAGTAATTACAACAAATAGTTATTCCACCCTAGTCATAAAAAGCCTGGAAATCATACACTAGCCCTTAGCAAATAGATTACCATAGGCTTGGGAAAGGATCAAAAACCTCCTCCACTAGGCGTAAGCACCTAAGATAAACTATCAAAGAGGGATTTTCAAGGGTTGTAACGTTAGGTGTAGGGATATGATAAACACGGTTTGTTGGAATAAAGGATATTTTAAGTGGTGGCGAGTTAACTATCTTGATCAAATACATGCACAATGTGGCGTTGCTAAGCCAAGACTCGACTCAACTTAAGCTAAAGAGAAAATAACAAAAACATAAATAAACATAAAAGGAAACGGGATGGTAGTCCGTATGTTTTTTCTCTTCTTCTTTTTCCAAATTTTTTTCTTCTTTTTTTGCATACACTCTTGCCCTACCATCCAAAATAATACATCATAGGGGCCTCGGTTCTCCCCTTACACTTGAACTTTTACATATTTTACAATCAACTATTCTAATGACTCAAATTAAGATAATCGAAAAACTTGGAGTACTTTAAAATATTAACGCACATATGGGGGTAATAATTGATGTTCTTCCCCATTACTCCATTACATTAGTGCTTTACCCATGAGTCCCAATCGCCCAAAACAATGTACAAGATATGACTCGACTTAGCAACCATGTAATCTATAAGAAAATTAACAAAGGGTTTAAACAAATGTTGTCACAATAATGCACTAAAGATGAGTGCATACAAGGTAGGCTAAGGCGATTTGGGTGTACATTTGGGGTGGATTGTAAACAAATTCTTCCTTTAAGTAAAATGCTTAAAGTTAGAAACGAAAAGATAGGCTCTGAGGGCTGTACTAGGGGTATCGTGTACTAAAAATGAGTACATCGCTAAGGGTGTGGGAAAAATTACTTGACCAATGAAGTCAATGTAATTATATTACAGGTGTAAAACAAGGGGTTTATCCTAATGCCTCTTATCATGTAGTAAATCTAACTACACGAATGGAGTCTCACTTGTGGATTTGGGATGGTCACTAACGCAAGTTCTAGAATCTAAATACTACCGGTACACAAATAAGCATCTAAATAAACTTAGTACATCACTAGCGCGAGTCCTTGACGCTTCAACTAACGGATGGTCACTAGTGCACTTCTTGGATCGCTGGCGCGTTATTTGCATAACGGATGGTCACCAAGTCATACACTAGATCGCTAGCGCATTAGTCAATTAATCT
Source organism: Artemisia annua (assembly GCA_014162995.1). Classification (NCBI taxonomy): domain Eukaryota; kingdom Viridiplantae; phylum Streptophyta; class Magnoliopsida; order Asterales; family Asteraceae; genus Artemisia; species Artemisia annua. The sequence goes on from LBNU01008064.1 coordinate 22,956, forward strand.
AACACTCGGATGGTCACTACCTTATTCATAAATTTTGAGTAGTACGGTTTTTGTGCTAGTAATACAATTCCCTATCCATGAGACGCTTATTTTGCCTAAAGTTTCACTCCTATATGTTGTAAAAAAATTTAAATTTGGCGCTAAAATTGCCCTAACAAATATTTCTCTCAGTTTTATTACACATCTACCATTAAACAAACAAAAATCAAGCATAATTGCATTCTCTAAGGTGTCTTCATTTACCCCCCCCCCCCCCTTACACTTAAGCTGAACATTGTCCCCAATGTTCACTAAAAAGATGTAAAAGTAAAGAAAATAAAAGAATGAAACAAATACTCCCCTGATTCGTTTGGTATGGATCGTGTGGTAACATGGTTAGATCTTCTTCCAAGATGATGTAATATCTTAAAGAGCTTGACTCCATGTCATCTTCTTGTCCAATATAACCTGTTAAACCTGAGAAAACCATCTAGGCAAACCTTGTGTAAAATCGGCGGTAAAATCTATATAAGGATATAATGCTTGTGGAATGAATGTTTGCAGATTCCTGGAGTTAAAGATGCAGTAAATTTCATAATCCCGGCAGAAAAACAAAACTTGCATAATTTTCTGTAATTAATGCCTGACGCCGTCAGGTTTTAAGGCCTGACGCCATCAGAATTGATCTGACAGAATTTTCATGTTTAGTTTCCGGAAAATTTCTGGAAAAACCAATACCTTAATTCCTGGAATCCTGCAAAATTTCATAATGACTCGATACATGCATTTTACTCAAACAAATACTAATATGTATGTTCATTTAATATTGTTATGATTCATGTTCAATTCGTTCTTATAAAACAAATTTAGATTTCCCTTACACTTATCTTTTCCAAAATACCTTTGTATGTAGTTAAGACGAAGTTAAAAACAAAATAAAGCATTTTCGCAATTTAGTTTGAAACATGAACCATAAATAATAAAAATGAAACACACATACGGAAACAAATAAAAACAAAATAAACAAACAAACAATCAAATAAAGCTTGAGTTGCCTCCCAAAAAGCGCTTGTTTTTGTTCGAGTCACGAGCCTGACTCTACCCTTATTTAGCGGAAATAAGGGAGGTTTTCCCTACACTTAGGATTAAATGCGGGTGATAGTAGCGATACACTCCAACTTGGTAGGAGTATGCCACGTGAGAAAAGAGTGGGGGATGAATTGTATGCTCAAAGGGTTGTACTCCTTTCATCATAACCTTACCTAGTTCGATTGGGTCAATGGGTGAATTGAAATTTTCTCCTAGAAAGGGATCATCTTCTATCAATTTTGAGAGACTCCTAGTTGGGAATCGATCTTGACCTAATAAACCCTGTTTAAACCCATAATGTTTCTTGTGATCAATCATGAATGGGTGACGTAAGTATGTAAGGTCATGGTTCACTCCTACATTGGCTTCCATTCCATGTGCTTTAGATTCTACTACCTTCATTGTAAAACTACCCGTACTATATGGTTAGATGGGTGAATCGGGACCTATTTCAATTCCTAAATTNCCCTGTTTAAACCCATAATGTTTCTTGTGATCAATCATGAATGGGTGACGTAAGTATGTAAGGTCATGGTTCACTCCTACATTGGCTTCCATTCCATGTGCTTTAGATTCTACTACCTTCATTGTAAAACTACCCGTACTATATGGTTAGATGGGTGAATCGGGACCTATTTCAATTCCTAAATTTTCATCCAAGTATGGAAGATTAGGTAACGGTTTTGGTTGAGGCTCCGGTTAATCAAAACTAGGAACTTCCATAGAACTAAAAGAAAGGTTATGACTACAAGTATTCAAACCTATTTCATCTAGTTGTGTTTGATCCAAGGGCTCTACCTCTATTAGGATTCCTATAGTCTCTTCTACTTCTTCCGGGTAAGTCACGGGTGGTGTGTATGCCTCAAATGATGGAAGGACTTGTGGGGTACTTAGTGGGCTTGCATTATTTTCCTCATCATTCCTCGTGTCTAGATCATCAATATCCTTATACAAAACCATCAATTCATTCAATTTATGGTTCACGGTTAGGAAGCTTTCCTCAAAATTTTTCCAAAGGGTCTCACTAAAAGGAATTGATCCTAATAATGATCGTCTAATAGAAATTACACATGCATAGAATTCATCAAACCCATCTAACTTTACCCCCAACTCCTCTTGGATATCACTAAGATCACACAAAAATTCATTGGAATGATAAGAAGCAAATCTATTAGTGAAATATAATTGTTCCTCCATTGTCAATGATCTAAATGGAATTTCATCCGCCATGGTGACAAATGAAAATGGTTTAACGAACAAAGGGCACAAAGAAAAAGATAGACTAAAGAAAACCTAGAAAAATAAAATAAAAAATCTCACTAGAATGGAATCTAATGAGTAGACCTAAGTAAAAATAAAATTCAACCTAAGCAATAACTACTCCCCGGCAGCGGCGCCAAAAACTTGATGCGTGGTTTGCGACCTATGCAGTAGGTTTTACCTCTCAAGGGATCTTGAAAAGCTTGCAATCCCCACCAGGCAGTATACCTGACCGATGTAGTATAGTGTAGTGGCAAGTACCGGGGGATTGATCGTTCTCTCGGGGAATAGTGTCGTTAGGATTGAAAACTACTCTAATTAGGTCTAAGGGTGAGGGATGATTCTTTTTGTATTTTTATGTTTTATGGAAAGCAAGTAAAAATCTCGGGTATTTGGAAGAGTGGGCGGAATTAGTTGCTAGTCAACTAACCCAAATATCTACTAATGCAATTAAAATAAAATAACAAGAAAATAAAAGGTTGTGAAACAAATATGGAGAAAAGTGTGTTTACTTAGATTTCATTACTCCCTAGCTATCTTTTACCGGTTAATTGGTTTGTTACAATTGTGTGGATGATGGGTTGTATTCCTTAATACCATTCGTAGGGCCGTGTGCGATCTTCCCTAACTCTATAAGCGCAAACTTCATTCTATAGCGACACGTTTAGTATCCAAACTATGAAATCACTAGTAATTACTCATGCATTAAATACAACCAAATAATCGTACTACACATCCGATTCATGTTTCTTAAGACGTTCAAGCAAGTCACCAATTGGAAGTTAGCCAGTTTTCTTAAGCCTAACATAGACATCACCCACCCACAACAATCAATAACAAACCAACAACAAGTAATCAATAGCTAGGTTTCATTAGATCTAAGCAAACACAAGAGAAACCTAGCCTAGCATGTTAATTGAAAGACAAGCATAAGATATAATCACACAACACATAGATATATTGAATGATTTGATGGAAGACTTATCTTTAATTAATCATGGATGAATCAAGGGTGAAAAGCCCTTGAAAAAGGCAGAAAATTCGACCTACGGTTTATCCCTAAAGTTCTCCCAAAAGTTACACACTTTAATGAAGAAAAATCCTAAAATATATATAGAAAATACATTCTGACGGCGTCAGGTTATAATTCCTGATGCCGTCAACTCGCCGTGTCTAGGGTTGTCGGATCACCTAGATCTACTTCTGATGCCGTCAGCCTTTAAAACCTTCTGGGCCGTCTCTCTTTAACTTAACACCTGACGGCCTAGGACTTGTAACACCTGACGCCGTCAGGTGTAAACTTGTAGAATCCTACTTTGGTCGTCTAGTAGAGTCTGAATCCACTCCTTTGTTTTCAGGTACGGCGTTTTCTTCACTTTTATGCTCCAAAAATGTCCAAAATGCAATATTTTCCAGAATTCCTCCTGAAAGTACCTAAAATGACAAAAGGAACGATTTAAGGCAATATTTGATCATAAAATAACGATTTAGGGATTAAATGACCCCCTAAAAGCGTAACACTTTTCGCCTCATCAAGGATGTAAGAGACAAGTTCGGAAATTAGATTAACGAGTTTAGATCAAAATGACGAGTGTGTGTTTTTACTGCGTGTGAGTTTGGGGTAAAAACGAAATCCGGCGTATCTCGTTCTTATTTATAGGGTAAAAACGATGCGCCGCATCACATAATTGTGATGTGTCGTATTTATCTAAAATTCATTGACTGGTCAATGTATCATAATTGGTCATAGATACGGCGCTTAGAGTACTTAGATGCGCCGTATTGTTGTGCCAGTGAACAAAATTTAAATAGGGAACGTACCTTGGCCTCCGCAACACTTTTCCTTATACATTAAATTGGGCTTAAACGGTATACCATATCGTATATATAAATTTGAAATAAGAGCAATTGGCATATCCGTTCTATTTTGTATCATAATCTCCTTGTTTAGTGAATAGTAATTTATTCCATGGTTAGGAACAAATATCGTTTTAAGCTTATCAAAATTGAGATCATAATTTGGACATGATGTATTACATAGATCAATGTCGGAAGAATTTTTACTGAGATCACAACTTTCATTATGGATTTCGGTATTTTTACGTTTAGGTACTCTATAAGAAAAGAGGTTTGTATCGATGTTTGGTATATCAAATTTCTTCTTTTTAGTAAACCGTTTCTTAAAAACTTTCTTTTCAGACATGAACATGCAATAATCAGACTTAGGTAAAGATATTCACTTTTATCGTCAAATATTTGGGAGATGTTTTGTAGAGAACTTTCTTTAAGGCTAAGTGAATTATTATAAAGGATAGCTAGAATTCTAATTTTAATTTCAAAGAATTGGAGACTCTCAATGTTGCCTGCACCGAGTTTTTTCTTACCCTTACCGTTTACAGCAAGTTTCCAGTTATCGAGGATTTGATAATTCCAACTAACATCTTCAGTTATGTTCAGAATGTAATCTTCCATAGTGATGCTTGATTCATCCATTATCCTGAAAATCAACCAACTTGTGCATGGAGTAGCAGAATGATCAAAGTAGATATCAAAAATCAATTATATTTATAAAAATTAAATGCGCCGCATAAGCAGAAGCTAATGCGCCGTATTTCGTTACGTTTCAAAATACAAGATTTTTGATTCAGTAAATGCGTCGTATGGATAAAATCGATGCGTCGCTTCTGTTTAATTAATTCGAAAAATGTTTTTAATTAAAATATATAATACGCCGTATCTGCGAAAACAGATGCGTCGCATGGCGTTAGGGTTTCGAAAAATTCTTATTAAAAACAGAATACGTCGTATCTTGGGGAAAAGATGCGTCGTACTCGAATTATTAAACGCGTTGTATAAAAAATTAAAACGCAATACGCCGCATCCGAGAAACAGATGCGCCGTATCGTTTATATCAGTACAATACAACGTCAGCAGTTAGTACAAAAAATAAAGAAAAATAAAAATATAAATTACAGAAAATAAAAACAAACAAAAACTGTAAATTTGCAAATTATACAATGAATGCAATCTAACTAATATACAACAAGTTAGTGGTTAGAATCTAAAAACCTAATAAAAAGAAAAATCTAATTAAAATACTAATCAAATTAACAGATAAATACAATTCACTTCCCGGTATCGGCGCCAAAAACTTGATGCGCGTGATGTGTCATTGCGGTTTAGCAGTGTTAATGCCTACTCAAGTTTTAAATTTAAATTTAGCCGACTTATCAATAACACACGCACTTAACGAGCCGTGTACCCGGTCAGTATGAATATAATGGTAAGTAGAGTGTCGATCACTAAGAGTGGAATGAGTTATCTAGTTAACCTAATCAGTATTTTAATGTCCTAAGTTAGTTTTACAGCCTAATCTAACGCAAGGGGGTTCAGCCTGAGAGACTGGCACAGATTGGTTGAGTTAAACAGTAAATTAAACTAATGAGCACGAATCAGCAAATAACATACACGTACACAGATAGATAATAGAGACTATAAGAAGACATGTCCTGATAATTAAGTAGCTTGTCACTTGTTTTATTGCTAGTTTTATATGAAGTGTATATTAGTTAAATCTTTCTCGTTGGATCTCATTATATCGGCGGGTAAACCCTTAATGATTACTTATGACTATCCTATTTATCCAAAGACGTCAGATTAAATAGGCGAGGAAGGGGTATGGCAGCCCAAGCAGTGCTCAGCTAGACACAGAGGTTATCAATGCACTAAAATATGTCACCAAAGATATCATCATATAAACTTTAATTGATGGAAAAGCAATTTTAAGAGGTGTGTATGATTTTCCGTAGTCACAAACACATGCCCATCTATCCTGATGAATTAAAGTGTACTATTACAATAAAACAAAACTACTTAATGAATTAAATACATGCAGGACCTTCTTACAGCTCTAATATCTTCGTTTGGGGTGTGTCTTGTGTTGCTTCTTCGACTGAACTCGGCTCCTTAGGGTTATGTTGCACACAAAATTCGTCTAGGTCTTGGGGTATTTATAGTTTTTGTCTTAGGGTTCGATGCGGCGCATTGAGTAAGTAGATGCGGCGCATTGACTTAACTTCGCGTGGGGTCCAAGATTAATATATTCTGGAATATTCGTACACCGTCTTCATATGCGGCGTAACTTGAATCTTTATGCGGCGCATGTCCTTCAGTATCTTGAATTGTATCTGGTGAATTCTTGATAGTGATACGCCATATGTCATAAGTGTAATGTGGCGTATCTGTAGTAGAACGAGCGTGATCTTCTTCGTTGACCAAAGTTTCATATGCGGCGCATGATATAATTACATGCGGCGCGTTCTTCAAAGTCAGGCAATGGTCTTCGAATTCATCTAAGTATGATATTTCGGCGTATCTATTAAGAGAGATACGGCGCATCTTCTGGATTTCAGTAGACTTTTGACATCTTGCTCGTTTTGCTCCATAATTAGTCCAAAATTGCCAAGTTTCACCTATTACCTGTTTTTACCTGAGAATTACTAAAGTAAACATTAAAGTACCGATTCTCATATATAATAAAGTAAAACAAGTCAAATAAATAGGATAAATGATGATAATAA
>LBNU01008064.1:29978-49628 GCA_014162995.1 Artemisia annua
ACCTTCTTACAGCTCTAATATCTTCGTTTGGGGTGTGTCTTGTGTTGCTTCTTCGACTGAACTCGGCTCCTTAGGGTTATGTTGCACACAAAATTCGTCTAGGTCTTGGGGTATTTATAGTTTTTGTCTTAGGGTTCGATGCGGCGCATTGAGTAAGTAGATGCGGCGCATTGACTTAACTTCGTGTGGGGTCCAAGATTAATATATTCTGGAATATTCGTACACCGTCTTCATATGCGGCGTAACTTGAATCTTTATGCAGCGCATGTCCTTCAGTATCTTGGATTGTATCTGGTGAATTCTTGATAGTGATACGCCGTATGTCATAAGTGTAATGCGGCGTATCTGGAGTAGAACGAGCGTGATCTTCTTCGTTGACCAAAGTTTCATATGCGGCGCATGATATAATTACATGCGGCGCGTTCTTCAAAGTCAGGCAATGGTCTTCGAATTCATCTAAGTATGATATTGCGGCGTATCTATTAAGAGAGATACGGCGCATCTTCTGGATTTCAGTAGACTTTTGACATCTTGCTCGTTTTGCTCCATAATTAGTCCAAAATTGCCAAGTTTCACCTATTACCTGTTTTTACCTGAGAATTACTAAAGTAAACATTAAAGTACCGATTCTCATATATAATATGGTAAAACAAGTCAAATAAATAGGATAAATGATGATAATAATATATATATGTACTTATTTGAGTTCATCAAGCACCATAAGAGTAATAATTTTGGGCTGGAGGAACCCCATAAATACCATTACTCTTTTGCTCAACATAATTCCTATTAGTCTTTCTATTATCCACATACTGCCACCCATCATCACCTTTAAGCACATCATCAACCTTAGTAGTATTAGGCACCTTATTATCACTTTTCACAGCTTTCTCCTTATCAGATGAAACTCTACTAGTACACTTCTCAAAATTATGCCCAAGAACACAGCAATGAGAGCAAATAGGAGGTTGCCAAGCATATTCTACTTTCAAAGTCATAGATCTATTCAATTTCCTATACCATATTTCCACAGAATCAACCAAACCCTTAGCAGCATCTACCTCAACAAGAACCCTAGCATAACTAGCCCTACCATTGCCCTTTTCACATATATCAGTAGTTACTTTGTCCATAATCAAAGGAGTTCCTATTCTACTTGCAATTCTGCTAATACCTTCCACATTCCATGCCTCTAAAGGAAGATTGTACATCCCGACCCATAGAGGAATTCTAGTAGGCTCAGGCTTAACAAGACAATTATCTGCAGCCCACTTTTGAACAAATAATGGCTTTTGGTCAACAAGCCATGGCCCATTCTCAACAACAGCTTGCAATCCTTCTTCAGATTTGAATTTAAAGAAGTAAAGCCCGCTCTCATTCACAATAATCTCCTCCAAATGGTATAGCCTCCACATCCTCTTCAAATGCCCAACTATATCTCTATAACTCATCTTCATTCCCACAAAATACCCCACAACAGTTAAACCCCACATTTTGCTTCCTTCCTCAATTACAGGATCCATTTCCACCACTGTTATACCATCTCTAATAGCACAGGGCACTAATTTCAGCTTGTTACCACCAAAATACTTAGCACCTTGAACCACATTACTAAATAACATAGGCTTACCAGATTTATTTGACTCATTCATTTCAACATCCTTAGCACCACTAGTATCACCAACACCTCTATTACTTGTTGTCAGACCCTGTTTACTACTACTAGCATTATTACCCAAATTACCTTCATTACCAATATTCTTAGTGAAACTAGGATTAAGGACAGGATTATTATCAAAAGGAACAGGCATTTCAGGTAACTTATCAACACTACCCTGACTAACATTAGTACTATTAAGCTCAGGAAACATAGCACTTACATTACCAGAGGTATCATTGCCAAACACCCCTTTCTCTTTACCCATACCCTTATCAGTATCACTTTTCACCTCACCAACATCTTCAGCTACCTCATTATTCATTCCACCACTACCATCACAACCACCCTCCTTACCAATACTAGCATCACCAGCCTCATCCCCACATTCCATATCCTCAATACCCAAACCAAAATCACTACACTTAGAACTAGATCGTGTTATAACCTTCTTAACATTAACATCAGTGGACTTAGACAACATTTCATGGTGTTTCATAGTACTAGTAGATTTAGGATTCATAGTTCTAGTAGTTCTTTTAGATTTCAAATTCTTATCAGACCTAGAACAAGGTGGATTCACCACCGGGGGTGGTGAAATTGATTCATTAGGGATAGGAGGTTTAGGTTCTTGTTCAGACATGATTAGAGATAGTCTAAACAAGAATCATTTTGTGAAGAAGGATTAAGGGGCCGTTTGGTTCGGGGATATTGGGGGATATTGGGGGCATTTGCATTTTAATTGCCCCCAAATATCGTGTTTGGTTGACAATTTGGAGGAATTTACAATTCTACGAATTGCCAAAATGGAGAGAATTAGAATGCTTTCAAAAAATGAGAAATTTTAATTTACTTGGAAATTTTTTTTATAAAATTTTTTTCTTATTGTTTTTTATAAACTTTTAAAGAGAATATTTATGAAAAAAAAAATTATAAATTTTTGTTATAAATTTTTTTTGATAAACTTTTTTTTTTATAAACCTTTTTTATAAACTTTTTTTATAAATTTTTTATTAACTTTTTTTTTATAAATTTTTTANTTCTTACGTTTTCATACATTTTATCCGTTTTTATACGTTTTCATACGGTTTTATCCGTTTTTATCTGTTTTTAGACGTGTTCCTCCTATTTTTACACTTTTGTCCGTTTTTTCTTACTTTTTCATCTGTTTTTATGCGCTTTCATCTGTTTTTATACGTTTTCATCCTTTTATATACATTTTCATCTGTTTTATACGTTTTTATTGCGTTTTATTCGTTTTTATCCGTTTTTATACGTTTTCATCATTTTATATACATTTTCTCTTGTTTTATTACGGTTTCTTACGGATGAAAGTGTATAAAAATAGATGAAAATGGATAAAAATGGATAAAAACATATTGAAACGCAAGAAAAGTGTATTAAAACAGATAAAAACGTATACAAAAGGACAAAAATGTATAAAACGGACAAAAACGTAAGAAAATGTATACAAACGTAAGAAAACGGGTGAAAACGTAAGAAAACGAGCGAAAACATATAAAAATGGATGAAACCATATAAAAACGGATGAAAACATATGAAAACGTAAGGGCGCGTTTAGTAAGGAGGTTTTCCAGAAAATTTTTCCAAGAAAACCTAAGAGAATGGAAAATGCGTTCAAATTGAGTTTTTTCCAAAAGTTTTCTGGGAAAAATGGAGAAGCTGTTTTCCAAGTTTATAACTAAGTTTTGGAAAACTCCCTTTATGAGTTCTCCATAGGTTTTCCATTTTAGAAAACTACATCTAAACACGTTTTCAAGTGTTCTCTAGAGAAAGAATAGCTCCCCCATTCTCCGGAAAACTGAAAAATGAAAACTAGGAAAATTTTTCCATTACTAAACACGCCCTAAGAAATACGGAGAAAAACGTAAAAAACAGAGGAAACGTATAAATAAAAAATGTAGAAAAATGGATAAAACCATATGACAACGTAAGAAAACGTATAAAAACGGATAAAAACGAAGGAAAACGTAAGAAAATAGACGAAAACGTATATAGACAGACAAAAAATTATAAAAATGGACGAAAACGTATAAAAACAGACGAAAACATAAGAAAACACATGAAACGGGGAAAAACAGACAAAAACGTATAAAAACGGAGAAAACTGTATGACAACGTAAGAAAACGTATAAAAACGAATGAAAACGTAAGGAAAACATATGAAAACGTATAAAGACGCATGAACACATTTAAAAACGGACGAAAACTAAGAAAACGCATGAAAACGGGCGAAAACGATAAAAACCGCGTAGAAAAGAATTTTTTTAAGAAAACCAAAATTTGAGTTAATTAGTAACGGTCGTTAGTATAAAGGACTAACGTTACAAATGATCGTTTGGTTAATGGACTAATGTTGCCACTTGACAATTGTCTCTTAACGGAGAAGATAACGACAGTTAGCGATAGGGACTGACAGCGTGCAATATGTAAACCATAAGGACCAAAAAAGCAAAAAAAATAGATCAGGGACTACGGTAGTGATTTGGAGCAAACCACAGGGACGAACGGTGTAATTTACTCTAAACTTTTTTATAATTTTTTTATAAACTTTTTTTATAAATTTTTTATTAACCTTTTTTATAAATTTTTTATAAACTTTTTTTTTTTTAATTTTTTGTAAACGTTTTTTATAATACTTTTATAAACTTTTTTTTATAAAATTTTTATAAATTTTTTATAAACTTTTTTTAAATTTTTTTATAAACTTTTTTTATAAATTTTTTATATATTATTTTTAAACTTTTTTTATAAATTTTTTATTAACTTTTTTATAAATTTTTTATAAACTTTTTTTATAATTTTTTTTATAAATTTTAAATAGAATATTTATGAAATTTATATTAAAAAAATAAAAAAATATTTATAAATTTCTGTCAACCAAACATGACAAGATATTTTAAATTCCGGAATTTTAAATTCTCATAATTCCGGAATTTAAAATTCCGGGATTTCAAATTCTCCAACCAAACGCCCCCTAAGGTTATTTGGATTTAGGGATCTGAGAAAACGGTAAGTGTGTGAAAGTGTGTGTAAAGGATGAACAGTGGTAACGGATTCTTAAAATGAATTTATTACAATGAACAGTGAATGATTTGTGGTGAAATTTAATATGAATATGTGTGGAATTAAAAGGAGAATGCAAATCTAAAATCTAAATTAAGATCCAAGGGTTGGATCAAATTTAGATGATGAATTCATGATAAAATGTGTTTGAAAAACTTAGAGAGAGAAAGTATGCTTGAATCTTTTTTTTCTTGGGAAAGGTAAATGTATAAACAAAAAGAGCAAAACAAATGGCTAAGTACAAAAAATAAGCACAAGAGCAAAAGCAGAATAGGACACTTCCCTATACTACACTACTTGGCTTAAACAGGCAATGGACATGACCCATGCTCACAAAAATATAACAAATAACAAAATACATTACATAATTCAAAAACAGATACAAAAGAGCCCCAATACATAACCAAAACCAATGAATATCAGTAGCCTGCATTTGAAGTTTCTTCATATTCACAACCATGACCATTGGTTGTATCATTCTTCCTTTCATCACACACATTCTCATAATACTTTACCATCTCATTTGACTAAAGCACTTTGATGTTTTCATTCAATGACTATCCAGAATTAACAAACAATTCAACTTCCAGCATATCCTTTTGCCATTTCATCTGTTTGATATTCTTTAATTCAACTTCGTAGGCTTGGGAGTAGAATAAATTGTAAGAACTTTGAGCCCTCTTGCCATCACACTCATCTATAATCCTCTGCTCAGCAATCTTCTTTGCATTCCCATGAAGATTCTAACACTCAAAACAAGATTCTTTTGCAGCTTATCAATTCTACTTTTCAAACCTATGCTTGGATCTTTTGTTATGCTCTCACCTTGCATCTGATTAGAGCCACTCTTCATCCCATTTGAAACAACATTCTGAGTCATAAAATTAGCATTACCATTAGTCTCTTCAGCCACTTCATCCTCCATCTTGTCTAAAACACCTTCATCAAAATGCTTATCAATTAAATTCTCTACCCTTTCTCTAAATAAGCTTCATACATATCCAACATTTCTTCGCTCCAGGTACTCTTCACCTCCTCAGTCATAACTTGCTCAGTTTCAACAAAAAACTCAACTTCCGCCTTCCCTTTTTCCCTCACAAGCTCATTAATTCTTTTCAACTCTTCCTTATACGCATTATCATAGACTTTTGAAAAATTCTGATTTCTTGTAAGACCATCTTCAATCATTCCCATATTACACAGTTTGTCAGCCTTATCTTTCGCAGTCATAGCCACATTCCTATTACTATAACTAATATCTTTTTGTAACTTTGACATCTTACTCTGTAATTCAATAATCTTTTTTCCCTTCTCCTTAGAAGCACACTTCTCTTCATAATACTTCTTCAAATCTTTAGACCATCTTCCCATCTCTTCCACAGAAAACTGCATCCCCAAATCACAAGCTAAAGTAATCTTGTGCTTCATTTTATGCCATTCCTCACTCCCTTCTTCAATTATTTCATCAGCTAAAGCATTGAACCTGTTACTAGTATTCAACTCACTTTGCATAAACTTCTTAGAATCACCAGTACCTCTATTTCCAACATTGCCCATATCTTTACTCTTCCCATCTACCTCAACCTTCTCCATAACCTCATGTGAGCCATCAGTATTCACCTCTTTATTCTTAGTAGGCAAAGGCTGCATATTATTATTTCTTCCACCATTATTCATTCTCTGAGCACCCCCACCTCTACTATTAAAACCCCCTCTGCCTCTACCATTAAATCCACCCCTATTAACATTACTAGGACCCCCATTTTGTTGATAATAACCTCTGTTAGGACCCCAAGAATTCCTAACATAATTTCTACCATTAACATCTTGCCAAACTTTATTTTTCTTCTCAGTATCCACAGACTTAAGACCAACATTTCTCTTCTCTATATCCACAGGCTTGGAACCAGCACCATTCTTGGTAACACCCTTTTCCATTATCTCTTCTTCAGTTAAGACTCTATTGACACAATTCACAAAATTATGGCCAAAAACTTTGCAATGGCTACACACAGCAGGCCTCCAAGTATACTCTACTCTCAACCCCATAGACCTACCCAAACTGTTATAACAGATCTCCACATTATCAACCAAACCTTTTGCAGCATCAATTTCAACAAGCACTCTTGCATAACTTGCCCTGCCATATCCTTTGTCACACATCTGAGTAGTAATCCTATCCATAATGATAGGGTTACCTATCCCACTTGCAATCCTACTAATACCATCAACATTCCATGCCTCCAATGGTACATTCATGATCTTAACCCAAACAAGTACCTTAGTTTGTTCAGGCTTGACCATACATAATCCTGCTTTCCATTTTAGAACAAACAACGGTTTACCCTCAACCATCCAAGGACCATTCTCTAACACATAATTCATACCTTCCTCTGACTTAAATTTCAAAAAATATAATCCACATTCATTAACAATAATCTCTTCCAACTGATAAGCCTTCCACATTCTCCTCAAATGACCTGATATCTCCATATAGCTNAATCCTACTAATACCATCAACATTCCATGCCTCCAATGGTACATTCATGATCTTAACCCAAACAAGTACCTTTGTTTGTTCAGGCTTGACCATACATAATCCTGCTTTCCATTTTAGAACAAACAACGGTTTACCCTCAACCATCCAAGGACCATTCTCTAACACATAATTCATACCTTCCTCTGACTTAAATTTCAAAAAATATAATCCACATTCATTAACAATAATCTCTCCCAACTGATAAGCCTTCCACATTCTCCTCAAATGACCTGATATCTCCATATAGCTCATCTTTAAACCAACAAAATATCCTACCAATGTTAACACCCACTCCTTACTCCCTTCTGTAATCACAGGATCCATATCAACCACTTCCCTACCAAATTCATTAATCCTAAGAGGTTTCATTGACAACCTATTATTACCAGTATTGTTCACACCTTGTACAGCCTTCACAAATGATCCAAACTTCTTCCCATTGGTACCATCTTGCATCTCAATATCATTACTATCACTAGTACTACCCACTCCCAAACTACTGCTCATACCAGTTTGCACAGTTTCCATTAAGCTAGGCCAAACATTATTAGCATTACCTGTTCCCTTATCACCCGTACTACTAACAATTCCACTACCATTAGCCACATTAGCACCAGGATTCAGAATAGGGTTGTCCTTAAATGGAACAGGCATATCACCAACAATATTACTAACCTTACTAACTTTGGTGTTAACCACATTAGGAACATTAGCATTTAAACTACACTTCGGTTCACCACTAGTACCAATATTATCATTAGGCTTATCAATCGTAGAACTAACATGAGACTTATCATGAGCACTAGCTACAGAGTTTGACCCACCATCAAGCCCAGTCATACCCTGAGACCCAGAACCCGTACTAGCCTTACTACATTTATCATTAACCTCAAGAACCTCATCCTTAACCTCCATATCTTCAGACACATCATCTTCATACTCTATATCTTCCATCTCCTTAGTTAAATCCGTGTTTTTATTAACCTTATTTGACCCTTTCTTAAGACTACCCGTATGTGGTTTAGCAATTACCTTCTTATTCTTGAGAGACAATTTAGCATCATTACTTGAGCTTCTAGTGTTCCTTTTGGAGCGTACAACATCATTAGATCCCGGTGGTGGAGGGTTAGAATTAGGGTTTATTGGATCTGGATTAGGTGGATGTGGATCAATATCAGACATGATTAAGTGAAAGATTTAGATAGGAATCATATTATTATTAGGTTATTAAGGTTGTCGGAATGATAAAGGTGTAATGGAAAAATTGGGGAAAAGGGATGAAACAGTGATAACAGTTTTATAAAATGAATTTAATGATGTGGGATTTAAATGTTTAACGGTGGAAAATTATATCAAATAAAACTAGATGAACAATAGATTTCAATATAAAAAACAAAATCAAAATCCAATGGCTAGATCGAATTTAGATGATGAAATTCATAATAAAATATGATGAACATCTTAGAGAGAGAAAGTAAGATCACATTATACTATATATTTTGCTATGAGTGTGCCGGTGATTATGTTGATTCTAGAACTTGTACTTGTTATGCATTACGGTTAAAATCACTTTCGAGTGGTAAAATATATTCATATGATAAGAGGCAACTTAGGATTTACACCCAAATGGCCATCCATTTACAAATTATTTCATTTTTTGCTAACTACATCGGTTAGTTACCTTTGTATTTGGAAACCCATTTTTTAGCATTAATCTTTGACGCTAGATACCGTTAGTTACACCTTCTAAACCTTTCTTTTCTTTTGATTAAATCCAGAAAATACAAAAATATTTTACACTTTACACCTTAGCCTTACCTGAATCAAGTTCATTCGAAGTTCGTTACTTTTTATTTTTTTGATGATTATGCATTGACCACGTTTTGATATGCGTATATGTTTTTTCAACAAAGAAGGAGGTCGCTACTCTTATTTGTATTTTTGTAGCGTGTGCTCATCCAAAGTGTGGGGGTGACGAGAGAAAGTTTTGTTTGTTAAAAAAAAGTATGTGAATAAAGTAAATAGCCAATGAGCTATAGTATGTGAAGTATCAAGTAGCTAATGAGCTAAAGAGGAATAAAAGTATATGTGATGCGGAATAACGTTCAAAGGAGTTTGGAAGAATAATCATTTTTGGTATAAGAAGTTGGGAACGGAATTTGAACTTGATTCTTATTTATTTTTCATTTTGTAGAAACCTTTCACAAAATAATTCCCATGCCTTATCTCTAACCTTACCAAATTACTTTATTCGTTGTTAGCTTTCAAGCATCCGGATATAGTGATGGCTTTGTAAGAATATTTAGTGCATAAATATTTTAGTGACCATCCGGTTTTTGGGTAAAGGAATGACGCGCCAGCGATCTAGAGCATGTTTTGGTGACCATCCGTTATGAGAATAACGCGCCAGCGAACCAAGGTATAATCTAGTGACCATCCGTTATTACTTATTCAAAAATACGTGCCAGCGATTTATTATGTTTTTGTATGAGATATTTGAACATTAGCTAGGTAACCTTTAACCTCTAAACCCGAATAAAAGACCTCTTTGATGTTTTATTTTGTTGTTTTGATACTTGTACAAGCTTATGGTAATACACATGAATCATGACTGAGCAATGAGTGGTTTACCAATCAATCTTTCGTGGAGTGTTGAGTGAAATCAAAATTCTTCGTGAGGTGCTTAGTTATGTTATCAAGCTCTTTATTAATTTGTTTATGTTTCAAGTAATTTCTCACATTAAAAGTTTAAATGAACAATTATCCTTTTGGGATGATTGTTAGATTTTTGGAATCACGATAGCAATGCCATTGAAATCATTTTTCTAAAAGCTAGACTTGCTCGAGGGCGAGCAAAACTCAAGTGTGGGGGAATTTGATAACGCTTAGATTGAGTATGTTTTTAGTTGCGTTATCGTTAGTTTTGTGCATTATATTTGGTTATATTTGTAATGTATTTGTTACTTAATCATGAAAAAGTGTACATACAAGTAAATGTAGCGAAGAACAGGAATAATTGATGAAAAGACGAAGAACTGAAGTGATTATGCACATTTGGAGATTTTCGAGAAAGAGACAAGAGAAATACCACACAAGAACTCAAGGATTTGATAGTGTCAAGTTTTCCATGCTTATGAATCAAGAAAATATCAAGTTCTATGAAAGAAATCAGCACTAAAATGGAGGATAAAGCATGCGACAAGAAAAGACCAAGAAAAGACAAAAATGTGAGTACAGAAGACATCCAACTGATCAGTTGCAACCCGCAACCGATTCGGTAGGATTAGACCATAAACACCCATCCGATCGGATGGATCCAGTACCGATCGGATGGGGAGTTGCTGCAGTTACAAAGTTGCATTTATTGGAGGATTTACTCCTCATTACCATTGGTGGCTGATAATTTCTCACTAATAACTCCTAGAGGACGTTTTCCATTGGACACTAAGTGTTCTCATGCTATAAATTGGTATCCAAGGATAGATACTAAGTGTGACACCCCAAAACTAGTAAAAGGCTTACACCAAAGTCCTTACTAAATATTATTATTGCCCGAAAGTCTATTGTTGCTGTAGAAACGTCCAGGAAACATGAGTAAAGTCTCAAGTGTTTGGTTCGAGTGTGGAGTTGTTTACTTATCATAGTAGGCGATTGGAGGAGTGTGGTTGCTATAGTTCCACGGTTCTAGTTCTTGTAATTCTTAAACTAGGTACATCTTGTTTACTTATTATGAACTATTGTTACTTTGATTTGAGTGAAGGTTTTGTTTGTTACTTGTGTTTTGATATGATTGATATGGAGTAATTTGTGGTATACTTGTGTGTATGATGTAATTGGTTGAAGAGTATTCTTTTCTTAAAAGGTGTTGCATGAAAACAATTCCTTATTTTATGAGTTTTTTGGAATAACGTCTAATCTTGCTTAATTTGTTGATAAACTCATTTTAGAGATTTTGGCCAAAAGGATTTTCTAAGTGTTTTTATTCCAAAACGTTAGTGCATGAATTAGTATGGAATATGATGTGTGACAAGCATTATATTTGCTCATTAAAAGGATTTGAAACGGTTTCATCTCGAAATGGTCGAAAGAGTTCGTAAGAATTCATAAGATAAAGAATTACTTTTCAAGCAACAAGTGTTAATAGAATTATCGTAATAGTTAATTTGGCCGAAAGGAATTAACTAGGAGATTGAATTCTTAGTGATGATTTTTCATGACATAAACCAATTGATTGTAAGAATCATTCATATAAAATTGTGCATTATAACAAGTTTACACCAAACTTCATGAATACTCTATGCAATTGATTATGGATTTACACACAAGTATATGTTTTTAATATATTATATACTTATTAGATTTGAATTTATGCATAATTAGGATTGACACCCCTTTTTACACAAACTAGTTACTTAATACACTTATCACTAAATCCCTTGGGACGATCTCTACTTACCTAACTTTACTACTACGAACGAGTATACTTGCTCGTATGTGTTAAATCAATAACCGGATAATCGTATTTATAAATTTTTAAAACTTGCACACCGCTTAGCACATCAAGGGTCTTCCTCTCATGGACCATCATCTAATCCCAACGATGATGATGATGATGAGAACCCTGATGAAGGAACTTCTTGTGTTAGTACCCCATCTCCAACCACTTATGTCAACTCTCTACCATCTGGGTACCCTCAAGTCTTTCATGATCCTCCTCCTGAGGAACGGGACTTTGACAATTTCTTCTCACGACAAACCTAAGTTATGAATATGCAACATCAGTTAAGAGATGAAAGTCGAGGGGCGTGGAAGTCAATCGGGAAAGGGTTTCGCAAGATATTGGGGAAGAAGAAGTAGATGTCAAACATCTCACTCTGTATTACTTGTTTGCTGAACATTCTTTAAACTTTCTAGACATTATGCTTGGTGTGTATTTGGATAATTACTACTGTTATTATTAACTCTGTGACGATGGAATTAGGTGATCTTTTCAATTTTATCACCTAACAAGATCCATCATTGTTTGCTAGACTATCTACTTACAACCATTGCTTATCGAATGAATGTTTGTTGTTATGATTATTTGATTGCCCTGGTTGCATGCTTAATTGTTAACTAGCACTTCAGATAGGCTTACAAAGGTTTTGTTGCTATGTATTTCGCTGAAACGACCTGCAGGTATAGATTTGCAGAAATGAAAAACTGGGCTGAAACCTGAGAACCTACTACCGGCGGTCCCTTATCAAAGTGGCGGTCCCTTATCGCTAACGGACTGTCCCATATTTAAGGGACCGTCAGCCCCAGGTCACGGGTTTCTACATTGTTTCTCATTTCTTGCAAACCTGGTGCCTATTGCATGATTATCGCCACCATTTCCTATATTAGCAAAACATATATATGTGCTTATATTTTCCTAAAGCATGCTTTACCCATTCCATTATCTTTCTCGATTATTTAAACATCTACACCTCATGTTCATCTTCTTCATCCTCACCATTATCTTTCTCGCAGCGGATTTAGAGTTTGGGGTATTACTTCATGGAAACAAAGACAAGATAATAGAAAACGACTTGAAAAGAGACGTTTTTGGAAAGGTGTTATCACTCATTTATTCATCAGAGTTTTTACGGTAAAAGATATACTTTTACCAAAAGTGAGGTCCCTAAGATACGTTTTTAGGCAAAAACTGATGAATGATAACTATTATGGACGTCCTCATGTCCAGTTCTTTTCCGTGCCAGGGTTCCTAAAGAGCTTAGTTACCTAGGATAACATGCTTAAAAGTCAACACTAAGGTTGAGTGAGAGTCATAGGTTTAAGTAGATAGGGTGTGAATACAAGTTCCATAGGGTTCAGCTTAAACCCTATGTGTGGAAAAGTTAGTGATAGAAGGTATATTGCACTAAGCTCATGAACCACACGTTAACAGTCCGGTCATGGGGTCTGCAGACCAACCATGAGGGGACGGGTAGGATAACTTTCCCAAAGTTAATCCTTCAGAGAGGGTTCAAATATAGTACTTATTAATACCCTCCAGTGAGAGGTAGTATCAACGAGAGTTGTCAAACTCCAATAGATCTATCAACTATATTCGCGTTCACTTGGGTAAAATATCCCAAATGATTAGATTCATGAATTTTAGTTATGTAATGATGGCAGATAGTTTACTCGTGCAACAACCAAAGAAAAAGACTTGTATTCGGTTTAAAGGATGTATCCCCCTCACAGGGTTGTAAAGCATTTAAAAGTGAGGCTATGAAAACTCACCTGGGTCTTAAGGAAAGTAAAGTAGGGGTTTAGACAACTCACTCACGTATCCTGAGGGTAGTGTAGGTGTGTGTATGTCAAGTCTTTGTTTAGGTTTTCTAAACTAATTACTCTTAAGGTTTTTAAATATAACATAACACCGTTCGGGCCATCGTAATCCAGAAGTATAACTCCTCACATGAAGCTCCCTACTATTGTATTATGTTATCAACATAATACCGTTCGGGCCATCATAATTCAGAAGTATATAACTCCTCACACGAAGCTCCCTATTATTGAGTTATGTTGTTATTAGGTTTAGTTATAACATAACACCGTTCGGGCCATCATAATTCAGAGGTCATGCAATAATCGTTTGAGGAGCCAGGGCACTTTAAATCGTAAACCCAGCAAACTCGTCAAAACGAAATATCCACATGATACCCCTCACATGAAGCTCCCTAGTATTGTGTTATGCTTCTAACTTAAAATAGGTTTTTATACTTATATGAAAATAGTCCGTTTATACCCTTCAAGTTTATATATTTACACTTTCTACCCTACACTAATAAACTTATAACATTTAAGCATATAACTTTCCTACTTTTGCCCATTTAGTCCCTATACTTAAATATTTTATAGAAATGGCAAAAATGGTCCTTAAACTATACTAACTTTCAATATTTACCTTTTATACCCTTAACTTAATAATATTTGCAAAACTAGTCCTTTTTAGTTTATAATTTATTTTACTTTGTATCCTAAGGTTTTAGAACTTTGCAAAAAGAGTCCTTAGACTTATAACTTCTAAGAAATGTCAAAAACAGTCCGTAGACTTCATATTTTCAGAAATTTACAATATATGCCCCTATGCATGAAAACTATTGCAAAACTAGTCCTTTTTCCATGCAAATTATATTCTAATGAGATAATGAAGTTTCCTAGCTTATGTTTAGTTAATATATACTTAACTAAGTCTCCTAATTCAGATTATATCACATAATGAGGCAATTTAGCACATAAACTCCTAATTTTCTAAAACTATGGTTTTGAAATGAAAACTTCTAAAAGGAAAGGTTCAAGGCTATCCTAAAGGTTCTAAGGCATATCCTAGATGTCCTATATTAGTACTAAGGCAATTAGAACAAGGGCTAAGGCTTACCTAGGTCGTGGAAAGGGTAACGAGGATTTTAGGGTTTATCGGCCAAAATACCTAACTCGACAAGGATCAACGCTCTTGTACTCGACTCCTAAGGGTTCTATACTACAGAAATGTATGTGATAGAGAAGAGAAGGTGGTGTGGAATGAAATGGTGAGGGATTGCTCGCTATTTATAGGGTCCGTTTGTGTAGCGAGCAAGAAAAGGGAGTAGGAGGTGGCGAGGAGGGGGGAGGTGACTATGCAGAGCTACATGGTGACTAAGGGTCCCTAGGAGGGTGACTATGTCTAGCTATAACTAGCTAGGGGGCGCCCTTAGGCCGGTTGTGGCCATGGCGATTCTAACGAGCCAAGGTGGTGACAAGGAGGTGATCCACCTCCTTGCTTGGCTGCTAGGGAGGTGCTAGGATGCTAGCTAGGTTCTAGGAAGGTGCTAGGGTGCTTGGTTACTAAGTTTGAGTTGCTAAAGTAACTTGGTTTAAGTTTTAGGTTTTCTTTTAACCTAGTTTTGCCTAGAGAGAGTTTAGGGTTTTGCCTAGGGTTTGGTGCCTAGTTTAGGGTCCTATGAGTGCTTAGTAACTAATACTAAGTCCTAGGAGGCTTATAATAAGTGGTGGTAGCTTATGGTAAAGATTTGGGAAAGTTAAACCTAGTTTTCGGGAAGTTATGACCTAGTTAGGGTTTTGTGCTTATGGGACTTGTACCTGAGTTCTAAGGAGTTGTACTATGTTATAGGGAGTCTAATATATCCTAAAGTTGCTATTGTAACTTATACTTAAGCCTTGAACACTTTCAAGCTAGTTCAGATAAGCAATTAGGGTTTTAAAGTTAACCGTAAACACATAGGTGCAATTAGGGTTATCTGATAAGTATAGTGTACTAGAGTGATAGTTTACTTAGTGAAATTATGTTTAAAACCTAGACTTGACATATCGGGATGTTTACCTCAAGTAAACATAGTAGTGGTTGGCATAGGTGGATACGTGAGCTTGTCTAGAGGTTATATAGACAATAGTGGTATAGTAAAGCAAATATTTTACTCGGGAAATAGCTATAGGCATTTCTAACCTAGGTTGTGCTTAGTGAGGGCCTAAGTTAAGCTAGTAAGGCTTATCTAACCTATGGGAAGTTAGTAGGGAAGTTAGTGGGTTGCTACAGTCTCCCATCCTAAAAGAAAATCTCGTCCCGAGATTTAGTGTTAGTGGGTGAGGGTGTGAATAGATGGGGATATTTAGCACGGATTTGATCCTCTCGTTCCCAAGTATACTCTGGCCCTCTCTCAGAGTCCCATCATACCTTGACGATAGGAATCCGGTGATGTTTTTGATTTTTGACCTCTCGGTCCATGATTTCGACTGGTTCCTCTGTGAAATTGAGCTTATCATCCAATTGAAGCTCTTTCATAGGAACGATGAGTGATTCATCCGATAGACACTTCTTAAGATTCGAGACNGACTTATTATGTTTACATTTTATCTTTCATGTTAAGTAAGTTTATGATGTAATATTACATTGTGTGGAAGTCCAAGGGCCAAGTATGTAATATTGCAAGAATGATCTAGAAACCCTTGGACTCCCCTATATAAACAATATGTAAGCCTTGCTTAAGGCTTGTTGGTTCTCTTTGTAATACAAGTTCAATATTACTATCATTTGAGTTCCTTCCATTCTCTTCTTTATCTTCTTCTTCTTTGTTTAGATTTCATGGTTGTTTATGTTATCAATATCGTGACCTAACATTTTCTGATAAGTATAGTGTACTAGAGTGATAGTTTACTTAGTGAAATTATGTTTAAAACCTAGACTTGACATACCAGGATGTTTACCTCAAGTAAACATAGTAGTGGTTGGCATAGGTGGATACGTGAGCTTGTCTAGAGGTTATATAGACAATACTGGTATAGTAAAGCAAATATTTTACTCGGGAAATAGCTATAGGCATTTCTAACCTAGGTTGTGCTTAGTGAGGGCCTAAGTTAAGTTAGTAAGGCTTATCTAACCTATGGGAAGTTAGTAGGGAAGTTAGTGGGTTGCTACAGTCTCCCATCCTAAAAGAAAATCTCGTCCCGAGATTTAGTGTTAGTGGGTGAGGGTGTGAATAGATGGGGATATTTAGCACGGATTTGATCCTCTCGTTCCCAAGTATACTCTGGCCCTCTCTCAGAGTCCCAGCATACCTTGACGATAGGAATCTGGTGATGTTTTTGATTTTTGACCTCTCGGTCCATGATTTCGACTGGTTCCTCTGTGAAATTGAGCTTATCATCCAATTGAAGCTCTTTCATAGGAACGATGAGTGATTCATCCGATAGACACTTCTTAAGATTCGAGACATGAAACATATCATGTATATTACTTAGTTCATCCGGCAATTCAAGTCGGTATGCCACTGGACCAATTCGTCCTAAAACCTTAAATGGCCCAATGTATCTCGGACTAAGCTTTCCTTGCTTTCTGAGACGAAAGACACCTTTCCTAGGTGAAACTTTCAACATAACCTTGTCTCCGACTTGGAATTCTAAAGGCTTACGTCTTAAATCGTCATAACTCTTTTGCCGATCCCTAGCGGCTTGTAAGCGTTGTCAGATTTGAACTATTTTCTCATTAGTCTCATGGATTATCTCTGGACCCGTAAGTTGAACTTCTCCAACTTCGGCCCAGCAGACAGGGGATCTACACTTTCTTCCATAAAGTTCTTCATACGGTGCTGCCTTAATACTAGTGTGATAACTATTATTATACGAGAATTCTATCAACGGTAAGTGTTTCTCCCATCCTTTTCCAAAATCTATCACACATGCTCGAAGCATATCTTCGAGTGTTTGGATAGTTCTTTCACTTTGACCATCGGTTTGCGGATAATATGCCGTACTCATGTCTATCTGAGTACCTAAGGCCTTTTGCATAGATTGCCAAAATCTTGATGTGAAACGAGAATCATGATCCGATATGATCGATATTCACACTCCATGTCGGGAAACTATCTCCTTGAGGTACAACCTAGCAAGGGTTTCCATATCATCTGTTTCTCGTATAGGAATGAAGTGAGCTGATTTCGTAAGGCGATCAACTATTACCCAAATAGTATCATGCCCGTTGGATGTTCTAGGTAATTTAGTGATAAAATCCATCGTAATTCTTTCCCACTTCCAAATGGCAATCTCAGGCTGTACCAATAAGCCAGATGGCTTTTGACATTCAGCCTTTACTCTAGAACATGTTAAACACTTGCCCACATATCTAGCAATGGATGCCTTCATGTCGGGCCACCAATAGTGTTTCTTCAGATCCTGATACATCTTGTCAGAACCTGGGTGGATGGAGTACTTAGATTTATGGGACTCGTGCATTATTATGTTCCTTAAGTTACCATGATATGGTAACCATCTCCGACCCTTAATACAACGAGTTCCGTCTGAACGTATCTCAAAAGCCTTATCCATCCCTCGTAATTTCTCAATTCTACAATCTTTCTTTTCGAGGGCTTCATTTTGGGCTTTGAGTATTCTAGATGGTAAATCCGAATGAAGAGTCATAACTAACGACCTAACCCTAAGTGGTTGGATTCGTTCCTTACGGCTCAAAGCATCTGCTACTACGTTAGCTTTGCCAGGGTGGTAACGAATCTCACAATCATAATCAGCGAGTAGTTCTATCCATCGACGTTGTCTCATGTTCAACTCTTTTTGATTAAGAATATGCTGTAGGCTTTTGTGATTGGTGAAAACCGTACACTTAGTGCCATACAGATAATGTCTCCATATTCTTAGAGTGAACACTACTGCTCCTAATTCTAGATCGTGTGTAGTGTAATTTTCCTCATGCGGTTTGAGTTGTCTTGATGCATAAGCAATTAACTTATCTCTTTGCATCAATACAGCTCCAAGACCTCGACGCGAAGCATCACAGTAAACAACGAAATCGTTGTTTCCCTCTGGTAATGCTAAGATCGGAGCTTCACACAACTTTCTCTTCAAAAGTTGGAAAGCTATCTCTTGGTCTTTTTGCCAGACAAATTTCCTATTTTTCTGGGTTAACTCCGTCGAAGGTTTTGCAATTTTTGAGAATCCCTCAATAAAACTTCGATAATGGCCCGTGAGTCCTAAGAATTGTCGTATTTTGGTAGGATTTGTAGGATACGATCAATTCTTAATGGCTATGATTTTTGCAGGATCGACACGAAGTCCTTGTTTATCTATCAAGTGTCCGAGAAATTGCACGGTACTAATCCAGAATTCGCACTTAGAGAACTTTGCATAAAGTTTCTCTGTCTTTAGTAATTCTAGGATTATTCTCAAATGTTGAGCGTGCTCTTCCTCGTAACGAGAATAGATAAGGATATCATCTATGAACACTATGACAAATTTATCCAAGTATGGTTTACACACCCGGTTCATGAGATCCATGAAAACCGCTGGTGCGTTTGTCAAACCAAATGGCATCACTTGAAATTCATAGTGCCCATATCTCGTTCTGAAAGCGGTCTTAGGGATATCTTCTTCCCTCACTCTCAGTTAATGATAACCAGATCGTAACTCGATTTTCAAATAAACACTCAACCCTTGAAGCTGATCAAACAAGTCATCTATCCTTGGTAATGGGTATCGATTTTTGATAGTAAGTTTGTTCAATCCACGATAATCGATACACATCCTAAAAGGTCCGTCTTTCTTCTTAACGAATAAGACATGAGCTCCCCAAGGTGATGTACTTGGACGAATGAAACCTCGATCAGCCAATTCCTGGAGTTGTTCAGAGAGTTCCTTCATCTCTGAAGGGGCTAACCTATAGGGGGCTTGGGCTATAGGTACCTGATGCGTGGTTTTGTAACCTTACAACAGGTTTTACCTCTCAAGGGATCTCAAGAGGCTTACAACCCCACCAGGCAGTGTACCTGACCGATGTAGTATAGGATAGTGGTAAGTACGGGGGATTGATCGTTCTCTCACAGGGAATAGTGTT
>LBNU01008065.1:0-21652 GCA_014162995.1 Artemisia annua
ACAAGAATACTAATTCCTATTATAGTTTATCTTCTAGAATATTCTAAGCATCCTTGTAACCAAATTTACATCAGCAGTCCTTTGATCTTTAACTTTAGTCAATGCAGTACTTCGACCTTTATATCTTTGCAGTACTTTCATAGAGCAGTACTTTGACTTGCATCAGTACTTTGACCCAACATCTTGCACTCTATGCAATGGGACTCTATCTTGAGTATCTTGATTACTCCACATTAAATTTAGGGACTCAATCTTATAGTATTATAGATAAGATAATAAAAGCCAAGAGTTTAAGGATCTAATGAATCAATTTAAGCCACTCATTATTTAATCAAAATAAAAAAACTTACTTCCCACCTCTTTTTTAAAAATAAAAATTTTGTAAATGATAAATCGTCAA
Source organism: Artemisia annua (assembly GCA_014162995.1). Lineage (NCBI taxonomy): Eukaryota > Viridiplantae > Streptophyta > Magnoliopsida > Asterales > Asteraceae > Artemisia > Artemisia annua. The sequence goes on from LBNU01008065.1 coordinate 401, forward strand.
GTGAAAAAAAAATACACCATCGCGACGAGTATTTTTTTATCTTTCAGTAGACGAGCACTTCCATATACTTTCGACGAACTTTTTTTCGATTTCTTTTTCAATTACATCGGGAAAAATCACATGTGATTTCATAAATCACATGTGTTATTTCATAAATTATGTGATTTGTGATACAAATCATATGTGATTTTTTCATACATAATTGAAAAAGAGAAATCGAAAAAAAAAGTTTGCCGAAAGTATATAGAAGTGCCCCTTTATAGATATATGTTTTAATTCTCGTCGCCACGGTATTATTCGTTTTACGTAATGATTAATGATTTTCAAGATATTTAATTTTCTGAAAAAGGGTGAAAGTTTTTTATCTTTTTATTTTTCTTTTTTTTTCAAAAAATTAATAACCAGAGATTAATTGGATCTTTAGAAAATATTAAATATACATTGAAATTTTCTCTATGCCATTAATGGCCTCATGCGTTTCATGCCTTTTACAACATATGCTTTGGAATTTAATGTATGTTTTTGGCCAAAAAAATATCATAAATGAGGTGGGAAACCCGCGCTTTGCGGCGGGGTGTTTTGCTAAAGAAGGAGTTCCTAAAATGAAATAAAGTAAAATTGAACTATGTATTTAGAGGGAGATAATCAGTTTAAAGCGCAAATCCAAACACCATGATACACTAAAACTGCGTATATAGAGGTTGGAGTCTGCTTATTGTAGGTATAAAAACTTCACTAATGTTGAAACTATATGGTTATTGAAACTTTAAACACCAAAATTCACTAATGTTGATTATCTGCATATGATTATATAAAAAGGTAATATTACCTGTACATATTCTGGTGCAAGATAAACAAAGATCTAAAAGTACTATCAGCAGAACCATTTTGTGACACTAAACCAGTCGCGGACATAAAAAGGTAAGACCTAAAAAATGTTTGTATCTTAGGCGAGTCCTTCCCTACTTGAGGTATCCTTGCATATGTAGAAGCAACGGCGATAAGGACACCAACTCTGGTCCATCAACATATGTATTTGATGTCCTTGAGGTGATTGCACTCTCCGCCACGTGGACTGCAGGCTGCGTCTTGAAAATTCACTTTAGTCTCTCACATAATACATTAAGGGGTGTTTGGGATTTACTTGTTCATCTTCTCTAATAGGCTTATTTAAAATAGGTTGTTCAAAATATAGTGTCTAGATTGCTTAGTTTGTAAAACAGAACAATCATAATGTGTAATCAATTCACAAAAGGTTTAGGTATAAATAAATTCCTGGTATAACTTTAGAAGATGTACCTTGCTAATAGAAAGATCAGCAGCAGCAATGTGAGCACAATTGGAATAAGCAATAAAGGAAACCTTCATAAATGTAATACTCAGTTGCCGCAATCCATCGGTATATGCAAAACATTACATGCTTATATTAAACAGCCCTCAAACTTATGAGACTGACCTGGTATAGAAGTCATTCACAAATTTTTACCCACCAATATGCACGCGCACCCCCTCCTTGCTGCTGCAAACAATGCATCAACATATTAAATCGTGCGGATAAGACAAATACATAAGTTATCGCTTTAACAAAATTGAATGGTTGGGTTTTACCATATGATCAGGACCTATACAAAGCTTGTATCATTTATAAAATCAGCAGTCACGACTAATTATAGCAGCTTAAAAAAATCAGTCCACATAATTATGACCACAATTTATATACACAGCACAACTTATAACCACAACCCATAAATAGCTTGTATATTTATACACAATTAATATAACATCTGATACAACTTATGCACAACTTATAGCCATCCTCTTTGACTATTTTTAGTTTTGATGTACCTCGACTGGAGAATTAATTCGTTCTTGTGATGGTGGGACTATAGCTTTGGACTGGCCAATAAACTTTGATGGTAATGACTATTATGTGCAGCTTCAATTCCCTATCATAATGACAACAAACATACATTTGAATAAGTAATATTAGTTAAACTCGATGCCTATTGGTTGACAATTTAAACACCAAGGTAAAGCACACCAAATACAACAACAACAACAACAACAACGTACGGGCAAACAAAATCGATAACCTATTATTCTTTAACCTATTTATGGCAACTTTGAAAGGCAAATTCATGTTTTAAGCGCCCAGAATCGCAACTAAATGCATACGTAAACAAAGATAGGTTAGGGTGCATTTGGTTTGTAACTTAAATCAGAAAGATTCACAGCCCGTATCAATTCATAAGCAAACAGCATATTTTTGCGATCTTGTATCACGTAATCGCATTTTCTGCAAACAAACAATTATCTTTATTAGTTTCAGAATAAAAAAGGATACTCGTAAATAATCATTTGTTTTAATAAATAGAATCGTAAGTTCGACATTCTTGACATACAATATAACCGGCGACGGATCTAGACTTCTGTCAAAAAGTTTGCCTATCATTCTAAAATTAGCGAATAGTATGTATTTTGTGTTAAAATCATAAAAATGTTTACAAAAAACATTTTACATTACACATGATGTTTAACAAATATATACGCATATATTGTCGGATTCAAAGTCTGTCCACTAATTAGCCAATTCTATGACTACCTATATGTATAAATAAATAATAAACTCCCATTTTATAAAAGTGATTAGCAGTGCACAGAACTAAAGAAGACTTGAATATTGAGTCTATATGTCATTAGATATAATGCTCCCTCAGGAGGGATAAATGATATTGTGCGGTCACTTTCAAAGCGAGCTAGACATAAACAGCTATTAAAAGGACCGATTGAGTAAGCATTTCTATCCACATAAAAAATGAAATTTTACGTAGGCATATTGATACATTTGAGCAATAATATTGCAAGACTTACTGATGAAATCTGATGTCTTCTAAATTAATGGGTTTTCCTTTTGGTGCTCGATGTTGAGCATCCATCATAAATCTGTCGTTAAGCCCAAGCTTGCACTCAGGCATTCCACTGCAAGAAACATTGACACATATTTAACCACTTATAGACTAAAACTTCAGGTAAAAGGTTATACTGAATTTGTAGATTAAGGGTGTTCCATGTTGCTTATTTAAGTTCTTATATGCTTATCTGTTATGAAGTAGATAAACACGTTTGAATAAAACTGTGTATTTGGTTATCTAACTTTAGAATATGTTTGGTAAAAGGGGCCATTTTATTAAGGCGAATAGTTGGTGCTTTTCATGGTTAATGCCATTTTCTTTAAATAACTAAGCCTTTTGCGGTAGTATAATAAAATTCAAATAGTATTTTAAAGCACCTCAAGCATGTCTTCATCTTTAATGCTCCAACGACTTCTGATCAAATTATCTATCTATACTTTCGATCACATCCAAGAATACCTGATAGCAAAAGATAACAGAGAAATTTACAATGCTTGACATCAGTAGCATAAAATCATTATCATAGTTCATTCAGAAGAGATACATACTTCATTCTTTTTGTAATGTATTCCTTCATTTTGGAACGATACAACATCAGTTACTGCCATTGGAGGGCTTTGTGTAACTTCCAATTTATATGCATCACGCCAAACCTATGCATATTCTTGTTTTGTCTTTCTCACATAAAAACAAAATCAAAAGGCAATATTCAAAGGATCACCTGTAAATTTCCATTGTAATCAAGATACGGTTGAGGTTCCCGCTGGTATGAGAAGCTTTGAATAGTCCTATCGCATTGAGCCGTTGTCGCTTCACAAATTGACCCCTCGTTTCTGGAAAAGTGGCCGAAAATAAAAGTTAAAAAAAGGAAAAAATCTTAATTGTGAAAAATGACCGATAATAAAAGATAAATGAAATTGTAGTCTTTATTTGGGGGTTTCCTCTTGACAGTTAAAACAAAGCAATAGGACCCAAAAAAAATGCTCATAAGACAGGAAAATAAGATAATCGGAACATCTTCAATTCATGGCTTATATATAAGCCCCATAAGCTCAACTAAGAATAATAGTAATCCTTTTTCTCACTCTGCCCTACATCACTAATAAAAAAGCCTCTCCACCTATAATCATGTTTGCGATAGAAAAACTAAAGGAATTTTATAAGCGCCTAAAGTTATTTTTAATCCTCAAGTTCTTCTAATACCTTCATTAACCACAACACCCGCTGCCACCACTCCTACAATAACAAACGGTCCAAGTACAGTCCCACCTTCCGGGCATGCGCCCCAAAAAAGGGCACATGTAATATCGTACCTGGCTAAAGCACAGTGTCCATGTTTAACTTACCCTATAAGCTGATAAGATTTCATACACTAAATCGAAGCACAATTTGCAAATATCACAGACATGTTACAATTGCTAAAGATAATAGTAGTTTATTGTACCTTGTTTGGTATGGTGTGTGGTTGAATCATTTTCTAAAGAAGTTGCAATAGAAAAACCCATATCTCAGCTGCAATAAATAAGCTCATAAGCTCAGAAAATAAGCTAATCCAAACACCCTGAAACAAAACAACATAACCCAACATAAAACTATGAATCACCATAACAACATAAAAAGATTATAATCCACCTAACACTGTAAAAAGATTATAATCCATTTCAGAAAACTAAAAACCCATCTCAAATTAATGAACTTACCTCATGCACCATGTTTGAAATACATCATTGAATCTGGAAAAAAAAAGCAAAAAAAAAAAATTTAAACAAATTTGACTGGAATTAAAAAAAAAGAAAAAAGAAAAAAAGAACAACCCTAGATTTCGCTCACCAGAATGTGTGTGTGCTTGTGAAGAATCCAGAACCACCCTCATCTATCTCAACCAAAGGATGTGGCTAAAAAAATACCAATCACTGCATTTGTAACATATGGCTTAACCACAGCCACAAAACCATTTTTTAATTAGTTTTCCTGTAGCCCCCCTCACAGGCAACTGTAGTAACCATTTTGGTCGGATCGGGCAAATTTATCGGTGACGGGTTTATCTTTTGGAGCCGGAGCAGTCGGATCTCAAAGAAAGGGAGGAGTTGTGATTTACGATGAATAGTGTGGGTCGGGGCAAGAGAAGCGAACTTTTCATATGGGGCTGGTCGGGTCGGGCTAAGAAACAAAGTTTCACCCGGAAAGCCCAATGAATGTAATGTTGTATAATATAATTCGGAAAACTGAATCATAGAATACCTTAAAATTTCTAAAAGTGTAGAATAAAATATCCTATAGTACTTAATAATTATACTCTTTAATAATTTATTATTTTTTAATTTATGCTAAAAAGATAATTTACTAAGTACTAATATAACATAAATGATTTGGATTTAAGTTTAGGATAACTAATCATTTATTATTATTATTTTTTTCTTAAATCCAATTAATTTCATTGATCTATTAATTATATAATATTATATTTAGGTATTGAGAATAATATATATTTGAACTAATACGGAGTACTTTATATAAAGTGAATTTATAGCACTATTTTTAATATATAAATATCGGTATTATATACTTAATTATCTATTTGTTTCTAATAAATTTAACCATAACAATGTAACTATTTTTTTTATATGCATATGATAAATTGAAAATTATAAAAACTCCTATGTAGTTAGTTATGAGTTGATTTAAAAATTGTTTGAAACAAAAGTCAATAATATAATATATAAATTTATTAAGAGCAGGGCACTAGAAATATTTTAGAAATAGATACGACGTATATATATTTTTTATACTCTAAATAATCAATTAAAATAATATATTTTTAAAAATTAAAAGTTAACTGAATTTTAGGATAAAATATATTTACCTGGCTAAAGTTTTACTATAAATTATTTATTAAAAAAGACATCTCTAATTGAATTTAAAGAGAAAAAAACAACTAATTGTCATTCTTCAAAGTATTAATTGAATGAACAAAAAGAAAGTATATGAATGGACGGATGCTGAGGTAGCATTTTAGGATCTCAAAGTGTTCCTAGCCGAGCTACCTACCATGACAGCTCCAATACCTGATGAAACCCTCATAATGTACTTGGCAACATCTGACGAATCAATCGGCTCAGTACTCCTAGCAGAAAGGAGCAAGGTTCAAAAGTCGATCTACTTCTTCAGCAAGATTTTGCAAGATGTACAAATCAACTACCCTTTACTAGAAAAGCTGGCATTTGTCCTATTACTGTCATCTAGGCAATTCAATTGATACTTCCAAGTGCATCTGATCCATGTCCTAACAGACAAACCACTAAAACAGGTTCTATTAAACCACGAGCACGCAAGCATAATGTCAAAATGGTCGATCGAGCTAGGAGAATAAAAAATCACATATGGAGCTCGACATTCAATCAAGGGGCAAATCATGGCAGATTTCTTCGCCGAGGTTGACACAGTGCCTCTGGCAATATCAGGAAAGAAGTAAAAAAAACAACCAAAACCCATGGGCCATGCAGATGAAACCTGGACTTTATACACTAACGGTGCATCATGTAAACAAGGTTCAGGGGTAGGGTTTGTGCTCACCAGCCCATCATGTATAAATTGATAATGAAATGGCTTACCTCAAACAAAGAGGAAGCAATCAATATATACTTAAGTTATTGTACATCAAGGGTCACAAAATAAATATAATTAACACACTAATTTAATACTCTATTTAAGTCTATCACACCCCCCCCTCAAGATGCATGGTGGTGATCGAACTCCGAGCTTATGCCGAAAGAATTCAAACTGTGGGCTAGGAAGACTCTCGGTGAAAATATCAGCCGCCTGAAGCTTGGTTGGAATGAAATGAGTGTGAAGTTTACCAGCAGTTACTAGCTCCCAAACAAAATGATAATCTAAATCAATATGTTATCACATAAGAGAGTTGGACGATGGGATGGCAAGACATGCAGCTCTCGAAGAATATTCACAACAGAGAACTTGTGCAGTAGGTTTGGAGGGTGTAGGAGCGAGTGGAGGAGGGTGTATATTTGTAGGTGACGACGGAATGTGTTCGGTGTAAGTATTCCATTCGAGTAAAGAAATATCACTTGATGTATTGTTTCCTTTAAATGGAAAAGCATGTTCATCAAAACGAGCATGGCGCGTTATATAGAAACAGCCAGAAGTTGGGTCAAAACACTTGTATCCTTTGTATTGGGGGCAGTAACCCATGAAAATGCAAGGTAGACTGCGTGGAGCCAACTTATGAGCTGGATAATCACGAAGATAGGGAAATACCCGACAGCTAAATACCCTAAAATTATTATAGGACGATATGGAGGAGAATAAAACCTCGAATAGCGACTTCCCTTCTAATAACTTTGTAGGAACCCGGTTTATGATGTATACGGCTGTGGTGAATGCTTCAACCCAGTAAGTTGTTGGCACATGACTGTGAAAAAGTAATGCAAGACATGTTTCAACCACACGCCTATGCTTTCGCTCAGCTCGACCATTTTGCTGTGGCGTATAAGGGCATGATATCCTGTGAAAAGTCCCATTGGTATCAAGAAGTTGTTTGACATTTTTGTTCAAAAACTCAGTTCCACCATCACTTTGAAAGACTTTGATGGAGCGAGAAAATTAAGTTTGAATGAATTTCATAAATGTGGCAAAAATGACATGAAATTCTGACTTAGTTTTAAGTGGATAGTACCATGTGAACCTGGAGAAATCATCCAAAAAGATAACATAATAGCGATAATTATCACCCGAGGTAATTAGAGATGGTCCCCATAAATCACAATGCACCAATTCTAAAGGAAAGGAGACATGTTTTTCATTAACATCAAAAGATAAACGATGTCCTTTATACATTTCACAAGGAGAACAAACTATTGGTTTAGGTAATAATGAAGTAAGTTTTAACATTCCTTGTTTATTCAAATGGAAAATTATATCAAAAGCAACATGTCCCAACCGAGAGTGCCATAGCTCAAAAGATGTTTTATTAGGGGAGTCCCGAGTAGCCACAAAAGCTTGAGGACAGGTACGTAGAACATACAGACCATCTTCACAGCATACTTAGGCCACCACCTCTTTCGTTTTTTGGTCATGAATATAAAAGTACGGTTAGGAAAATAGAACATCCAAGTTATTATCAGTAGTGAGTTTGCTAATGGAAAAAAGGTTTCTTTTAATATGAGGTACCACCAAAACATTGTTTAGGTGAATATTCTGTGAAAGTTTTTTGTAATCTGTTAATACAAATATCTCCTAAAAACGTTATTTATATTTTACGATCTTTGCTAATATTTGTTGTTGACAAAGTGTAAACTTTATTTTTTAGCAAAACATAAATGTAGTATAAGTCTTACATACATATTCTTTATTTCAAAGTAAACATTTCATTTGATACATGTTTCACAAGTTGAACTTAAAATGTTGATAGCATATAAAGTGTCAAAATATATGTAGTAAGTTTTACTAAATAATGTGTCTTATTGTGTCATAAGTTTTCAAACATTATTAGTAACTCAATTACTTACTAAACACATCATACAAACATTATTCCAAGTAGCTACATAAATCCTTATACAAGTTCACTTTCATGTTAGTAAAAGTCTATATTTAGAAATATAAGTTTACATTATGCATTACATCATACATGTCTTATCAAGGATCTTTGTAAGATATATTTTATGTAGATTTACACACCACAATCTTGAAGTTGACTTTGGAAGATCTTGATTAGACTTGTCATAGATATGGAAAGATTTCTTAGAAGGAGTTCTGTCAGATCTGGCGGAACCTTTGATTTGTTTCCGCCTGATCCGTGGCACTGCTGAAGTGTTGACACTATAAATAGCAAGCCACATTCAAGAAATCATTCATCACTCATAGTTAAATTTTGCATATACACTCTCATTTTCATTCATCTAACTCAGTAGTATTTCATTTATGTGGCATTCCTTTGTAGCAAAGAAGTTCACAAGTTCATCCGAAAGGTTACAAGTTACAACACAACGTTGCAAAACTTGTTAGCTTAGCATTGTGTAAACTCCTATAGTTTATACTTTTTTTGATTGTATCTTTTCAAGTAGTGATCGGTTAGTATTTTAGTCCTCAAAATACATAGAGTGACGGGAGTGGTTGTACCCTTGTAAAAGAACTCGACATCTGGCTTTGTACCGGTAATATTGTGTAAGCGACGTGTAAGGTTTTCTCCACCGGTGAAAGGAGCTTGTTGACTAGTGAAGGAAACTCTTTAGTTGGATACTCGGGGAGTGGAGTAGGGCAAGGAAAAAGAGTCCTTGCAGCCGAACCACTATAAACATCCGTGTTGTGGTTTGATCGTTTCTTACTTTACTCTTGCATATTACTTATTGTCTATTAGTTTTAGTTGTCGATTACATGCAAACTTTTCAAAGATAATTAAGTTAAAAAGCGGTAAATTATTCAACCCCCTTCTTGTTTTCCACAATTGGCATCAGGAGCTACGTTACTCAAGATCTTTAAAATATATTGTATTTTAAAACTTGGATCGATCCATGGATTTTGAAAACTTTAAAGAAGGGCAATCTACACAAAGACCACCGCTATTTGAAAAAGAAAATTTTCTTGAATGTAGAAGTAAATTTGAAAACTATGTGAAATTAATAGATCAAGATCTTTGACATATTATCTCAATTGGTGATTTTAAACCAACAAAAACAAGTTTTGAAAATCAAGATGATTATCTCAAATTTGACAAAAACATTAAGGCTAANATAGAGTGACGGGAGTGGTTGTACCCTTGTAAAAGAACTCGACATCTGGCTTTGTACCGGTAATATTGTGTAAGCGACGTGTAAGGTTTTCTCCACCGGTGAAAGGAGCTTGTTGACTAGTGAAGGAAACTCTTTAGTTGGATACTCGGGGAGTGGAGTAGGGCAAGGAAAAAGAGTCCTTGCAGCCGAACCACTATAAACATCCGTGTTGTGGTTTGATCGTTTCTTACTTTACTCTTGCATATTACTTATTGTCTATTAGTTTTAGTTGTCGATTACATGCAAACTTTTCAAAGATAATTAAGTTAAAAAGCGGTAAATTATTCAACCCCCTTCTTGTTTTCCACAATTGGCATCAGGAGCTACGTTACTCAAGATCTTTAAAATATATTGTATTTTAAAACTTGGATCGATCCATGGATTTTGAAAACTTTAAAGAAGGGCAATCTACACAAAGACCACCGCTATTTGAAAAAGAAAATTTTCTTGAATGTAGAAGTAAATTTGAAAACTATGTGAAATTAATAGATCAAGATCTTTGACATATTATCTCAATTGGTGATTTTAAACCAACAAAAACAAGTTTTGAAAATCAAGATGATTATCTCAAATTTGACAAAAACATTAAGGCTAAGATAATAATCTATAAAGCTTTACCAAGAATTGAATATAAAAGAGTATATTCTTATCAAACGGCTAATGATATTTGGAAAAATCTCTTAAACTTTCATCAAGAAATATGTCAAGTCAAGGATGATCAATTTGATGTTGCATATGAGTTAGTCGTTTTAGAAAAACTAATGGATAGACACTTAGTTGGAATAAATACAAGTTCTACGAGTTTAAATGTTTTTAATGAAGGTATAAATGACGAAGAATACTTGTGTCAAGCTCAAAGAGAAATCGTTTACGAATCACGGAGCGACACGAACGAAGATGAAAATGACTATCCGGTTTGTGATGGTCAAATAGATAAAACTGCAAGTAAGGTACAACTTGAAACCGAACACTTTTGCTATGACACATTTATTTTAGAATTCTCGAAACTAGAAAATGAGTCTAAACATCTTTGTAACATGGACCTAAAAACAATCTTTAACAATGAATCCTCAAAATCTCTTGAGAACAATTTGAAAAAGAAATAATGTTAGAAGATAAAATGTCTAAACTTGAGAGTAATATTGAAATTGATCTAGAATGCAAACTATGTCAAGACTACAAACATGAAATTAAAAGACAAAATGAAAAAAGGAAAAATGTTAGATAAATTTGAAGAAAGCTCAAAATATATTGAAAACTTATTAAAAAGTCAAAAGTCATTTAGAGATAAAACCGTGTTAGGATTTAACTCAAATGCACCATCAACTAGTAAGTCAAAGCAAATAAAGTTTGTGAAGCCTAGGAGAGAAATTTAGAAGTAACTCAATATCTAAAGCTAATGATAAAAATTCAAAGAATATAAATGTTCTTATACTTCTTGTCACCATTTTTACCATGTGCCTATGTTTGACTAACCATCTCGGAACAATGAGAATTTGAGTACCTAAGCTTTCTTACAAGTTAGGATGAAATGCACAAAGAAATGTTATTCTTGGTAGCATCTCTAAAAACTCAAAAGGTACGATCTCTTTTAACTCACTCAATATTGTTCTTGTTTATAGGTTAGAATTTATCTTTCTTAGTATTAGTCGTCCATACCTTAAGTAGTACCGTCATCCTAGTTTGTTATAACAGAAATTGGAATCACTATAACTAAAGGTTTTCTACATTACAAACGTGTACGAGACAAAAGGTGTTTCATTGCATTAGATGATTCCTCAAACTCTTTGGCATAGACACTTGAAACTCTTGAGTGAGACTCACTTAATACTTGTCTACAAGTGAGCTAACTAAGAATTTCCTAAGTGATAAGATGACCTATACTTTTGTGATGCTTGCAAAATTAAATAAACAAAATACTCCACAAAAGTTTTGGTATAACGCCGTTGACACAACAATTTATATTTCAAATCGTGTCTCAATTCGACCACTCTTAAATAAAACTCCACATGAAGTATACAAAGGTAAATAGCGTACATTAGAATATTTTAGAGTGTTTGGGAGTAAAAGCCTTATACTAAACACCAAGGATTGACTCACCAAATTCCACCCAAAGTCTTATGAAGGTGTATTTCTTGGATATTCACAAAATAGCAAAGCATATATTGTTTTAAACAAAGAAACTGATAAGGAGAAATTTGTTACGCTTTTAGGGGGTCATTTAAGCCCTAAATCGTGATATTATGATCAATTATTATCTCAAATCGTTTCTTTTGTCAATTTAGGTACTTTGGAGAAGAATTCTGGAAAATGAAGCATTTTGGACGTTTTTGGAGCAAAAAGTGAAGAAAACGACAAAGTTAAGAATCCAAGCTGGAAACAGTACCTGACGGCGTCAAAGATTACCAGGTGACGCCGTCACACGTTGATCAAGAGGTGGATAATCACTTTACACTTGACACGCCAGAAAGAATTTTGGAAGATTACACGTGGCGTAAAATGCCAAGGCCGTCACGTGTTAACTTAAAGAGAGACGGCCGAGAGCACATTTGAACCAGACGGCGTCAAGAGTAGATCTAGGCAATCCGAGGAGATGCATGGCGGCGACTTGACGGCGTCACGACCTAAAAGGTGACGCCGTCAGATAGTAAATTCTATATATATTTTTGGATTTTTCATTCATTAGGAGAGGAACTTTTGGTATAACACACACATAAACCCTAGCTCGAATTTTAGACCTTTTCCAAGGGTTTCATACCCTTGCTTTGCCCATGTTTAATTGAAGATAAGTTATCCTTTAATCATTCAATATGTTTTTGTGTTGTTTGACTATCTTGTTTGCTTTTCTTTCTATTAACATGCTAGCTTAGGTTTATTTGTGTTTGCTTAGATCTAATGAAACTTAGTTATTGATTATTGATTTGTTGGTTTGTCATTGATCGTTGTGGGTGATTGATTTTAGCGTTAGGCTTAAGAAAACTAGCTAATCTCCTATACGGTAACTTGCTTGAACGTCTTAAGAAACGTAATCGGATGTGTACTACGGTTTTATAAATTGTATTAAATGCATAAGTAACTATTAATGAGGCCATTATAGGATACTAAACGTGTCGTCATAGGAAGAGATAGAAGCTTATAGAGTTGGGGAAGATCGTACACGGCCCCACGAATGGTATTAAGGAATGCAACCCTTCATCCACCCAATTGTGACAAACCAATTAATCAATAAAAGATAACTAGGGAGTAATGAAATCTAAGTAAACACGCTTTTCTCTATATAAGAAGTTCCTACCATTTATTTTCTTGTTATTTTATTTTATTTGCTTACGTAGTTATTTGGATTAGTTGGCTAGCAACTAATTCCACCCACTCTTCCAATACCCGAGATTTTTACTTGCTTTCCATAAAACATAAAAATACAAAAAGAATCATCCCTCACCCTTAGACCTAGTTAGATTAGTTTCAATCCTAACGATACTATTCCCCTAGAGAACGATCAATCCTCCGGTACTTGCCACTCACTATACTACATCGGTCAGGTACACTGCCTGGTGGGGATTGCAAGCTTCTCAAGATCCCTTGAGAAGTAAAACCTTTTGCAAGGTTGCAAAACCACGAATCAAGTTTTTGGCGCCGCTGCCGGGGAATAGTTATTGCTTAGGTTGAAATTTATTTTTATTATGTCTACTCACTAGATTCTTTTCTAGTGAGATTTTTATTTTATTTTTATAGGATTTCTTTAGTCTATCTTTTTCTTCGTTCCTTTGTTCGTAACCATTACCATCCGCCATCATGGAAGGTGGTAATATCTTTGATCCCACCAACCCACTACAACAAAACCCACCACAACCAATCCAACCTCCTCGAGCACGAACTTTAGGAGAATACTCCCGTCCTAGCCACCAAGGCTATCGAAACACCATTGAGCTCACTCAAGGGGCCAATCCCTTGTAATCCGACACTGATGTGTTTCGAAAGCTTTAAATTTATTAGACTAGTTTCACCGTTTCCTTAATACACAAAACACATGGGTAAAAGTATAACCCCCGTTTATAGCAAAGGTTTGAGGTCAGACCAGGTCATCCCAAGAGAGGATGTTGCTTCTTATTTCTAGTTAAAGGTAACAAAATTAGATTCCAATGATTGTCACTTATCACTAAAACCGTTTTTGTTGGATTTAAGATTTTTTAAATGTTTTCCCAATTAATATTAAAAGAATGTTTATTCAAGGCAAAGCACATGATAATTATAAGAAGTAGCATCACAGAAGTTACATGGACAAAGCATAAGAGTAAAGCATGATGGTTAATCATGTTAACTAATATATGAATCTCCTTTTGGCCATTGATTCTATATACACAGAATGCATAAAGTGCGGTCCAAGTATGAAGTATGAAACATGCATTTCCTCTAGTCAAGCCGTTAGACATGAGACTAGCCATTAAACGTGTCATAGTCAAGGTTATCATTTATTTTACTAAGCAATTCTCGCAAGCATAGCAATGACTTGTTATAGACAGACAATTCATAATATAACCAACATGATTGAATCTTTCGACCTTTAAGCAATAACCATGATCAATCAAGACAAATGATAAGAGAATAAACAATGACATATCAAATGCAAATATCATAGATTCAATATTCATGATATAATTCTCATAACAATCATGGCAGAAGTGCCTCAAATAAACATAATGTTACTACTCAACACTTAAAATAAAGTAAAACGTGTAAACAAGTATTTTGTTCATAATAACGAGTTTATACCAAAAGTATTCGTGCTCCAAAGTGTTTCTCCAAGTATGGTTCTGACTTCGTAGCTAGTGGTTTTGGTCAAACCACTACTAAACTGCTTCTAGTGATCAAAGTAAGATTGTTTGTTTTGGTGTGTCTAAAACTCCGAATTAGGCTCCTATTTATAGTGTAAGTAAAACCCTAACTCGTCCCTGTAAAGTTATGACAATCAAATGATCGGTCTTGCCATTGAAGTAGCTCATTAATGTAGAAAGTATAACCGCCATGTGAAGTACGCCGCGCATTTGGTGTAAAACTGGTGAGCTTTATTTCGCGTAACCGGCGCTTATATAGTATATAACCGGCGCACTTCATGTTTGACTCGTAGATGTATAGTTGACCAAAGATGCCCGTAAGCGGCGCTCTTCCTTCATATAAGCGGCGTGCTTTAGTCCAAACTATGTCTTTTTCCTTTTAAGTTCACAAAGTCATCCATATCGTGTGTTTCTCGTTACTTTCTAAAAACCTTTGTCCTGCAAATATATTCTTATACTAAGTATCAAAAGTCCTAACAATAAGGTTATTATCCTATAATTCATATAATATCGGGGGTATAAGTATGTATAATACGAGACTCATCAGACACCATCCGGTTGGTGCAAAGCGGATGTGCATTCCATGGATTTCGTTCTGAAGTTCCAAACCAACATCTCAAGGATTTCCTCAAAATCGGAGATTCCATAGACCTTGATGTTGAAACTCGAGAGACGACCCGATTGTGTCTCTTCCAATTCTCTCTACGTGACCAAGCTAGTTAATGGCTTGAGCATTTACCCGCGGGATCCATCACCTCTTGGGATGATCTCACCTCTCGTTTCCTTGCTCAAGTTTTCCCACCGAGAAGAACCACCAAGTTAAGGAATGACATCTTGATGTTCCAACAACGTCAAGGCGAAACCCTTTACGAAGCATTGACTCGTTTCAAGGACTTACTTCGAAAAGTCCCTCATCATGGCATAGATCTTTGGCTCAAAGTCCAAATCTTCTATGACCATATCAATCTTTCTACAAGGCAAACCATTGACCAAGCGGCCGGTGGTAAGCTACGTGATCGGAGTGCGGAAGAATCATGGGAACTCATAGAAGATCTTGCTCTCTATGACAACGAATGTTGGAATGATCCCCGTGATTTAAACAAAACGGTCAAGGCAATATCTTTGCCTTCGAATAATTCAAGCATTCCCGACCGTAGGATCATGGAACTTGAGGACCAAGTCAAGTTTCTCATGAAATCCTACAAAGCTCCTAAACCTTCAAGCCAAGTGAACATGTTAGGAATACGTTTTTTTGTATAAGAAAGATTCGGTCACCCCTGATATGATTAAGCATTTATTAGCTCATAGTAGTTACAATAGTTAGTTAAACGTAGTTTAGAAGTAGATTAGTTCGCGGAAGAAGGACGGGTCTTTACCCACTGTATACCTGATCCGCAGCCAAAGTGGCACGCCCTAGTGGCAAAACTCATGTATATAAACCCCTCTCCATCCTTGGAGAGGGTGAACCTCCTCTAATCTTATTTTCTTTTTTTTTGGTTTCATTCTCTCTCTAGGTTCCACTTTCTCTCTATTTCTCTCTCTAAACCTCTCTTCTTCTTATTATTAGTATTTCTTTCTTTCTATCTATCTACTATTCGATCCATATACATGAAAACCAACTATGTTATGAATATGTGTATCCTACAATTGGTATCAAGAGCCATGGTTTCATCCTAGGATTGCTTGTGCTTGGTGTTAAGTCTTGGTTTCTTGTGTTTTTATTTGGTCCGAAGTGTTTAGTTTGAAAACACCTAGATTTGTTCTTGTGTGTATTTGTTTCGAGTGATAGTCTTGTCGAATCGTTCTTTGCTTGGACTATATCAACTTAAAATTTGTTTGTCTAAGTTTTTTATTTGGTGTGTTCCATTTTCAAGTTGGGCCGAAGTACTTATTTAGTTTCATGTGGGCCTAAGTTGTGTTATCCGGCGGTTAGTGTTAAATCTTGGTAGCTTTTTCTTATGTGTAGCTGTTCCAGCTAATTGATTCTTACCTTTGGCCATTCTCAAAAAATATAACAAGACACAAAAGAAACGGATTTGGGTCTAGTTTCTTATTAGCGGTTTGGTTTGCATCTTAATATTTTTGGTAGCGGTTAGTCTTGTACGGGATAAAGACAAATAAACATGGTGACTGTTCTGTGTATTTTCCAGCGTGTTGTACCTGCTCTTTTGGACTGTTGTGAATAGCGGCTAGCTCTACTACTATAGCGGTTACCTCTAACCTCTGGTTAGCGGTTAGATCTCTAGTTAGCGGTTACCAAGTTGGCGGTTAGCTAAAGCCAGTGGTCACCTCTAAAACTAGCGGTTACCTTTTTTTTTTTGGTGCTTAGACTAAACCAAACGCTGCCCAAATTTTTCATTTTTAGCGGTTATATCATTTTATCTGTAAACAAGAAAGTTAAAATAAAGAAATAACATGAACTGAACAACAAAGTAATACAACAACAATCCAATATCTCGTTCCACCATCAACATAAACTGCCAACAACTAATCGTTTACAACAAAAGTTTAAGAAGATCTCATTTTTATCTACCTATATCCACAACTTTGATCTTAACAACAAGGGAATAAAAGTTGAACCATCACAGATCCATTTGAATACATGCTTCCACTTCAATATTCGAACATAAAAAGATAGAACACAACATGGTTGTTTCATCCTTTTCATCACTCGGTTAGAACTCAGTACAAAATAAAATATATAACACCTACCCGAGACATCTTTCACAAGTTCTTGAAGCCATTATTGGTGTTCGTTGTCTCAAAAGAAGAAAGATCAAATTATGTTGGTGGTTGTATTGACCATACGGATCTGAAGTGTAGTAGATAGAAACCATGGATTAGTTGTTGCTTATTTCGATTTTGTTATTGATGAAAAGATTTGATGTTTGGAGTTTGTGGTCACACAGAGAAAGAGGCGGATTGTTTAGTTGTGTGTGATTAGGGTTACGTAATATTAGGATTAAGTGGTATTAAATACCCATATTATACGGATCTCAAACGGGTTTTTGAGTTTGCATTTATTTTGTGAATGGGCCTTGATATCCACCAGGAACGTATTGTGTTGGTATTGGGTTGGATGAACTTGGTGTTGGGCTTGAATGAATCTCGTTTGACACTGATTAACAAAAAGGGACAAGTTCTTTTTCTTTGGTGGTATAACCGTATATCTCTTGTCAAGATATTTGATTTACTTTGGTGTACGTTAATTTGGGATTTAATTTTGGACCACGGTTCTTATTGAGCTTAGTTATCCGAGTGTGATTAATTGTTTGGGTAGAGAGATTTTCGGGTGTATTGAACTACTACGGGGCTTAGTCTTGAACTACTAAGGGGATTATTCGGATACTCACACGTTGTCTGAAATTCACTATGACTTGTCTGCTTCATCACTTAATCTCACTTCAACCAAACCTTATCATTTCTTCGGTATTTCTTGGTTTAAATCATAGAATTGTAAAATCCCGTGCTCGATTACATCATGTCTACTAAATCAGATTCTGTCATCTTGGAGATACTCAAGTTGTACGACATGGACGATGAGCTTAAAATTCACAACAAAGTACAACTGACAAACGTTTCTGATCAGACAACCGTTTTCGAGTCAGATTATGCTGAGATTGAAGCATCATGCTCGAATTCTCAAGAGAAAGAGTTTCTTCAGCCACAAAAATTGTTTAATAACGCAGAGAAAAGCTCCATTGAATGTTTCCGACTACTTCATTCACACCTATCAGTACTTTTTAAGGGAACCGAATTCATATGGGGATACGAACGCGCATTTGCAACACTCTTTGGTCAAGATGTTCAGACTTTCACAGACACAATGATTCTTAACTTAGATCAATTGCAACAACAACTTGACCAAAGAATATCTTCCAAAGCTGGTTCCATGGCTGCTCTTAGTGTACTCTACAAACAACTCCAAGTATTCTTTGATTCAAAATTCACTATGGAGTATGACCATTACAGTGAGATGACGAAAAAGTGCTTTGCTAATCACACGGGAACTGAGGTTGACACGTTCAGAGATACACTCATCCAACTCATGGGTGATGTTAAGGCGTTCATTGAGGAAAGAGCACCACTCAGACGTTTAGATGACGACAAAGTGAAGGGTTCTCTAGCACAACCATGTGATGGTATTGACGATTCGGGTAAAGCTTTGGATGTTGGGTTAGGTGTCACGATGTGTAAAGGATCAGAGACTGATAAGCTTGACACTACCAGCAGTTCAGTGACTCTAGTCACCCATGGCATGGATTCTGATTTTAGACCGGTTAATGAACTAATGTCAAGTGCTGAGGTACCCTTAACTGTTCAACATAATGTGCTCTCTAATGAACGGGAGCATACTGATCAAATCAAACTCACTTATGACACAAATTTGTTGGAAAAGACTGATAGCAATACCATATCTAATTCAACAAATATGAGTCATAAAGGGGGAGAAAGTGATCAGGATGCTGAACGTGATAAATTGTTAAGTTCTGTGTTGACAGCTGATGCTTTTAAATCAAATGATATGGTTGATAAAGAAACTTTTAATGAACTTTCAAAGAGATTTTTGAAACTTGAAAAACATTGTATTTCACTTGAAATCGCAATGCAACAAAAGGAAGAAAGTTTTCAGACTAATTGACTCGTCTCAGAACCAACAGGTATTGTCACACAAGCTAGCCACTTGTGAATGGCTAACCGTAACAAATAAACCCTGAAAGCTTAAGACCAGATGCAATGAAATCCTGGAGAGTATAGTGTTTCCCCGAGTCGTTAAAGTCCCAACGAGGTTGAAATTGTATTTGGAAAACGTTTTGGGAATGAGTGATTTTGGGAATAGTAACCAGAATAAGATTTTGATTTGATTTTACACTAATGATTGCTTGGAATTTAAAATGAAAATGCACAATAACAGATATGACAAATATATAACACAAAATGCAATTAAGCAAAGTACAGGGACTAAAAGTGACAACTTCTAAACTACAGGGGTTAAAAATGACAAGTTCCAAACTTCAAGGGTGTAAAATGAAAATTTTGAAACTTATAATTTAAAGAAAATTAAAATCTAAAAGAAAATATTTTATTAATATTATACTAATTTAATATTAATTAATTAATATAAACTATTTTAATTTACTTAAAAACTATTTATATTAATCCTAAAAAGATTTCCTTTACAAATTAAACTTGGAAAATTACAAAAATAATTTATAAAAATCTAAAGTGACTTAAAATATTTATAAAAATTAAAAAGAAATATTTTTGTCTTTTGTGGATTTTTTTATAAATTAAAAACTTAATTAATATTTAAAACCTAATTAAACTATTTAAAAGAGAAAAATAAGAAAATGAAAAAGGAAAATTATAAAATTAATTTTTACATATTCTAATTAATGTGACAAAGCTAGAAAAATTATAAAAATGAAAATTATATTAAATATTAACAACTATGCTAATTTCTTTTTGGTTTTTCTAATTAAACTATTTTAATTAATATTAAATCTAAAAATTACCAAATGAACAGTGAGAATTCTAGAAAAATTACTACAAACTTAAAATCATGCAAGGATTACAGGAAAAATATAAAAAAGTACTACTGAAGAACAAATTTATACAAATTTAATTTAATTAACAGTTTTAAGTAATTACTAAATAAACTAATATTAAATCTAATAAATACTAAATGGCAAAAGAAAATTCTGAGAAAATTATTACAACTACTTAAGGTGACAAAGTAATTTATAAAATTATAAAAACAGAATATCACTTAACAAAATTTAAAAAGAGAAAATGAAAATTAAAAATGTTAAATAGAAACTATCACTTTTATTAAAAAGTGATGATTTTGTGATTTTTCTTTTGGGAAACTATTTTGACACTAAAAACAAACAAATTTTACAAAAACAAATATTATGGAGCTTAAAAATAAGCACTGTGCAAGTTTATGTTTTACACAGTTTGGTTTTTTTAGTGAAAATTGGGATTTTTGAGTTTGAACAAGCTATTTAATAATCTACACAGTGAGCTTTAAGATAAAACAAGCTACAAATAACCAAAGTAAACTGGAAATGAACTAGTACAAGCAAAAGTACACACTGGTAAGCTATAATAAGCAATTAAGCAAAATTCCAAAACCACAGATTCACAAAGGCACTAACAAGCTAATTGCAGCCCTATGTGGGGCCCACAGGGGTGACCAGGGGTCCAAACTTAAAGTTGATCCAATAAGCTCAGCTTATTGTCTTTTCAAAAAGCTAAGACTCAACCACTGGGTCCCACAAACAAACACAGGGGAGGGCATGGAACTTGGGCATGTTATGCTGATGACTCAGCATGGGTGTGAAATGGGACAAGGTTAAAGGGACATGCAGCCCTATTAAATAAGCTACAAAGCTTAAAATAAGCCCTGAGCCAACAAGCTAGTACTACTATCTTTCCAAAGAACCAAAGATCTCTCAGTGGGACCCACTGAGAAGCTCTACAAGAACCTGTGAAAATGGCCTCACCCCTGGTACAGGGGAGGTTTATGGAAAATAGACCAAAAGAAGGCAGAAAATAAGCAATGTAGAAAAATCACAAAAATTAACAAACAAGATAAATAAAAAGATGAGCTTCTAGATTTTGAAAATCCAAAAGCTCATAAGCTAACACTATCTACAAAAATCTAGAAAATTCTTGCCATTTTAGTGAAACTGTGGAACTTATGCAGTTTTGACTTTT
>LBNU01008066.1:24245-39221 GCA_014162995.1 Artemisia annua
TTTTGTTGTTTTCCGCACTTTTTCACTCCGAAAACGCCCGAAAATGCTTCTTTTGTGATTTTCCCTTCAAAAGTACCTAAAATGAGAAAAGAAACGACTTTGGGTGAAATCCAAACCAAAAACATACGAATTAGGACTCAAACCGACCCCTAAAAACGTAACATTTTTCGTCTCATCAACTATCCATAGTAATGACAAATGCTGCTCTTCAAGTTATGAAGAGGAAGATCCCACTTAAAAGAGGAAGTTTTTTCTAGTGGTAGAATATGTTACCTATCACTAGTACTAACCTCCCTTTTATAGAAAAGGGATATACACATGCTGTTAGTAGTTACAAGAATAGTAATAACTAAACTAGAATCAAACTGGAAGTAAGGTACACGTAAACTTGTGTGGCTAGGGTTGCTTTACTGTGCTAACAACTTTTGTACATGCAAGTTGATTTCCCTACTCTTGATGAATCCTTATCTTCCCAAGGGTTTTCCCGATTTCCTTAGTTTGAATTACTCCCACCTAAGCGTGTTTGAGAACTTTAGTCAGCTCAAAGGATATACTTTTCAAGTATATTGAAGAAATGCTCTGAGTGTATCTGATATGTGTAACAGGTTCATACGCATAGGTTAAGATGATAAGTCAATTTCAGAGACCTAAAGACATTTTTCAGTCCTTTAGGCCTTAGGTGATTTGTCACTTCTCTGCCCTTTGTTAGCTGACTTCGTTATCAGGTTACAAAGTTTTTTTTTTTTTTTTTTTTTTTTTTTTTTTTTTTTTTTCTTTTAGTTTTGGACTTTGTCTTTTGCAAATCAAGACTGTTTTGGCTAAGAAGATGTTTAACATATGAGGTGTTATCCTCTGATATGTGAACACTCGATGAGTCCGTTAGAGCCAGTGTTCTTCCTTTCAGTGGCTTTTAACTTTGAATTCTCTGAGGTTCAATCAAGGAGTTTACCACTGAGTCATTTGGATAGCTGGTAATGATCAGTTGTGCTGATCATTCAGTCAATGGATAACCTTTGCTCTTTGGTTTACGTGTTGACTATATTAGAGAGAGAGTTGGATCTCTAATGTGATCAGCTATCTTTAACTTATGCTGATTTTATGTTTCAAATACTTGTGAGGGATAATTTGGTAAGAATTTGACTCAACATGAAGCTAAGTGCTTAAAGAGTTGTTTGAAGGATCATTCATCACTTTGGCACATGAGGTACGGGCACTTATACTTTGGTGACTTAAAGTTATTATCCTCAAAGGGAAAGGTGAAAGGGTTAGACCAAATTGATCATCACAATCAAGTGTGTGAAGGGTGCCTTCTTAGGAAGCATGCTAGGAGTTCGTTCATTAAAAAAGAGACATTAAGAGCTAAGGAGCTTCTACAACTAATTCACACGGATTTGTGCGGTCCCATTACACCACCCTCTCATGGTAAGGTCTTTACTTTATGCTCTTTATTGATGACTTTTCAAGAAAAACTTGGTTATATTTTCTAAAAGAAAAATCCCAAGCTTTTGAAGCTTTTAAGACATTTAAAGCTATGGGTTGAAAAGGAGAGATGTTTAAAGATTAAATCCATGAGATTGGATCAAGGTGGAGAATTTTTATCCAAAGAACTTAACAAAATTTTGAGGATAATGGGATCCGAAGATTTCTAATGTCTCCTTACTCCCCATAAAAAAATGGAGTGGTGGAAAGAAAAAATAGAACCATTCTTAATATGGTCCAAAGCATGTTGAATAGTAAGAAGATGTCAAAGAAGTTTCGGGCTGAAGCGGTTGATTCTGCGATATATCTATTGAACTGGTGTCCGTCAAATAGTTTAGATAACAAGACTCCACAAGAAGCATGAAATGGGTTAAAGCCTACCGTCTCTCACCTAAGGGTATTCAGAAGCATAGTGTATGTCCATGTTTTGAGACAAAGGCGATCCAACCTTGATGATAGAAGTGAGAAGCATGTGTTCGTTGGCTACGACAAGAAGTCGAAAGGTTATAAGCTCTATAATCCAAACACACAGAAGGTGGTAGTAAATAGAGACGTGGAGTTCGATGAACTCATGGGATCTTTACAAGCTCATGAAGAGAATTTGAAGAAAAGAAGCGGGAAAGAACACTTGGAGCAAGCTTTATACTCAAAAGTCTCTTTCAAAGAAAGAGAAATGAGCTTTCTACATGGAAAAGAGCAAGGAGGAGCACGTGGTACTTTTTGAGGTCATGGTACTTTCCGAGGCTGAGGACGAGGAAGAGGAAGAGAATATGCCAACAAAGAAGATGAAAACCAATGGTCTTTATATCGAAGAAGTCGTAGGAGAGGCTTTAAATCTCAAAGAGGAAGTAAGCCCCAAATACAATGTTACAATTGTTGCAAATATGGTCATTATGCCAATGAGTGTACTAGCTGAGCTTACCTTACAAATGGCAAGACATGACGAACAAGAAGAGAGGATAGAGCCATGGCATATAGATTCCGCTTCGAGTAACCATACGACAGTGAAGAAGACTTGTTCGTAGAGATGGAGAAAAGTAACGGTAATGTCACCTTTGGAGATGAATCAAAGGCACCGGTGAAAAGCAAATGTAAGATAATTATTCGAGCAATAGATGGAAGTCACCAATATATTCTCGACGTGTAGAATGTGCCCAACCTTAAAAGTAACATTTTAAGTGTGGGACAACTTTTAGAGAAAAAGTACGATATTCATTTCAAGGATCGTAGTGCTATAATAAGAAATCCCGAAGGAAAGCTCATAGCAAAAGTGCCTATGACTAAAAACTGAATGTTCCTTCTAAACTTTTAACATGATGAAGTGTTGGTCCGATATATTTGTGCAACACCATGAATTGTATAAACAAAAGCTTGAGCAAATGAAAATAACTGATGTTCATTATAAATAGAAGCATGGTTACACAATCTTGACCTGAATCAACTAATAATACCCAATTGTACATTACACAAACTTGGCCTGGGTTGAGGTGAAAGTTGTACAAGGGATAGTTGCGGAATACTATCCATAGTAATGACAAATGCTGCTCTTCAAGTTATGAAGAGGAAGATCCCACTTAAAAGAGGAAGTTTTTTCTAGTGGTAGAATATGTTACCTATCACTAGTACTAACCTCCCTTTTATAGAAAAGGGATATACACATGCTGTTAGTAGTTACAAGAATAGTAATAACTAAACTAGAATTAAACTGGAAGTAAGGTACACGTGCACTTGTGTGGCTAGGGTTGCTTTACTGTGCTAACAAATTTTTTACATGCAAGTTGATTTCCCTGCTCTTGATGAATCCTTATCTTCCCAAGTGTTTTCCCAATTTCCTTAGTTTGAATTACTCCCACCTAAGCGTGTTTGAGAACTTCAGTCAGCCCAAAGGATACACTTTTCAAGTATATTGAAGAAATACTCTGAGTGTATCTGATATGTGTAACAGGTTCATACGCATGGGTTAAGATGATAAGTCAATTTCAGAGACCTAAAGACATTTTTCAGTCCTTTAGGTCTTAGGTGATTTGTCACTTCTCTGCCCTTTGTTAGCTGACTTCGTTATCAGGTTACAATTTTTTTTTCATTTAGTTTTGGACTTTGTCTTTTGCAAATCAAGACTGTTTTAGCTAAGAAGATGTTCAACATATGAGGTGTTATCCTCTAATTTGTGAACACTCGATGAGTCCGTTAGAGCCGGTGTTCTTCCTTTCAGTGGCTTTTGACTTTGAATTCTCTGAGGTTCAATAAAGGAGTTTACCACTGAGTCATTTAGATAGCTGGTAATGATCAGTTGTGCTGATCATTCAGTCAATGGATAACCTTTGCTCTTTGGTTTACGTGTTGACTATATTAGAGAGAGAGTTGGATCTCTAATGTGATCAGCTATCTTTAACTTATGCTGATTTTATGTTTCAAATACTTGTGAGGGATAATTTGGTCAGGATTTGACTCAACATGAAGCTAAGTGCTTAAAGAGTTGTTTGAAGGATCATTCGTCGCTTTGGCACATGAGGTACGGGCACTTATACTTTGGTGACTTAAAGTTACTATCCTCAAAGGGAAAGGTGAAAGGGTTAGACCAAATTGATCATCACAATCAAGTGTGTGAAGGGTGCCTTCTTAGGAAGCATGCTAGGAGTTCGTTCATTAAAGAAGAGACATTAAGAGCTAAGGAGCTTCTACAACTAATTCACACGGATTTGTGCGGTCTCATTACTCCACCCTCTCATGGTAAGATCTTTACTTTATGCTCTTTATTGATGACTTTTCAAGAAAAACTTGGTTATATTTTCTAAAAGAAAAATCCCAAGCTTTTGAAGCTTTTAAGACATTTAAAGCTATGGGTTGAAAAGGAGAGAGGTTTAAAGATTAAATCTATGAGATTGGATCAAGGTGGAGAATTTTTATCAAAAGAACTTAACAAATTTTTGAGGATAATGGGATCCGAAGATTTCTAATGTCTCCTTACTCCCCATAAAAAAATGGAGTGGTGGAAAGAAAAAATAGAACCATTCTTAATATGGTCCAAAGCATGTTGAATAGTAAGAAGATGCCAAAGGAGTTTCGGGCTAAAGCGGTTGATTCTGCGATATATCTATTGAACCGGTGTCCGTCAAAGAGTTTAGATAACAAGACTCCACAAGAAGCATGAAATGGGTTAAAGCCTACCGTCTCTCACCAAGGGTATTCAGAAGCAAAGTGTATGTCCATGTTTTGAGATAAAGGCGATCCAACCTTGATGATAGAAGTGAGAAGCATGTGTTCGTTGGCTACGACAAGAAGTCGAAAGGTTATAAGCTCTATAATCCAAACACACAAAAGGTGGTAGTAAGTAGAGACGTGGAGTTCGATGAAGAAGAAGCATGGGATTAGAGCATTAAAGAAAATGAAAGGCATGACTTTCTTCGTATAAGTGACGAAGAAAAGAGGGGTGAATCAAGTGAAGAAGTCCAACAGCCTCAAAGTCCAACTCCAACCCAAGACTCACCTTCAAATTCAAGTGAAGGAGAACCAAAGACAAGAAGTTTGCAAGGGCTCTATGAGGTAACTGACGAGATACCCCTTCTTTGTTTATACGCTGACTGTGAACCTTTAGTTTTTGAAGAGGCTATGAAAAGCAAGAAATGGAGACAAGCCATGGATGAGGAGATAAAGTCAATAGAAAAGAATGATACATTGGACTTTACCATTGATTGAAGTCTCCTACAACAACAGTTACCACGCTATCATAAAGGTTGCACCATTTAAGGCACTTTACGGTCGAAAGTGTTGGTCACCTGTCTATTGGACCAAATTAGGAGATGTTCAACTTACTAGTCCGGAAATCATGCATGAAACAACCGAGAAGATAGACTGCAAGCTGCAAGAAATCGATAGAAGAGCTATGTCATCGTCAGGCATAAACCCTTAGAATTTCAATTCGAAAATAGGGTTATGTTGAAAGTCTTGTCTGGAAAGGCATGATACGATTCGAAAAATGAGGGAAGCTAAACCCGAGGTACATTTGGCTATTCAAGATTCTAGCTAGAGTTGGTCCAGTGGCTCACAGACTTGAGCTTCTGCCAGAACTCAGTAATGTGCACAACATATTTCATGTCTCTAATCAAAAGAAGTGCTTATCAGATGAATCATTCGTAATATCGCTGGAAGAAATTCAACTCGACGACAAACTACATTTTGTCAAGGAACTTGTAGAGATAATGGATCGAGAGGTTAAAAGGTTCAAGCAGAGCCAAATACCTATTGTCAAAGTTTCGTCGGAACTCTCGGCAAGGATAAATTCACTTGGGAGCATGAAGACCAGATCTGTCGCAAGTACTCACACCTTTTCAGGTCATTATTTAATCATCTACTTTACTTATTATTTTAATTTTTAAGTAAACTTACTTTACGAGTAACCAAGTAGGTTCACTCGCGTTCGTCGTAACACGTACACTTAAGTAGAACCAACTCTAGACTATGCCTAGTCTACATACTGTATGCATTTTGGTTTCCTTACATTCGTACTTTATATGTCCTATTTTTACTTTTTCATTTTTGCGTAACCTTTGCACGTTTTATGTTTTACACGTTTTCAACCTGTGTTTTTAAGTTTAACAACATTTAAACACTTCGATAAACTTGTGTCTCGTCCAAAATACTAAAATTTGTTATTTTTACAAGTTGTAACATTTTTATAAGTTTTAGATTTTTATACTACCCGGTTTTACGTCTCGCGTTTTAAAACCTACACGTTTTCAATTACCGGGATCAAACTACACTTTATAACTCAAAATTTTCACCAAATAATATCTAAACCTACTCACCCTCCCCCTCCCCTTAGGTGGCCGGCCAAGACCCCTCACCAAGACAATTGTCCTGGTGAGAGTATTCCTTTCACTCGTGTAACATGTGTATTCCACTCTTGTGCATGCTACCACTAAGTATATGTCTTAGCACATCTCATTTAGCCGAAAAATACAACTCTTACTTCTCCTTTTCTTTATTTCGCCATACAAACCACAACACCATCACACCATTCCCATCTCTTAATTTTACTAGTGTTCTTGATGAAGTTTGAAGGTTTGTAGTAGCATCTAGCAATCCTTGGTTCAGTTCACTCAATCAACACTTAATTACACTTTGATCCTAGGGTTTTATTGGAGCTTTTGAAAGGTTGTTCTTGGTAGGGCTTTTGTTAATTTGGTTAGTTAATCTAGGTTATTTTCAAAGGTTATTAAATTGATTTGGAAATTTGGGATCAAATTGATTTAAAAGGGTTATTGTGTTTATTGTCTTGATTCTTGTCTTTTCACCACAAAAGCTTGTAAGAAAACCAATATTTTTCATGTTCAATCATGTATTTCATGTAGATCATATGTAATAATCATTATTATGACATGGTTATACATTTTACATGGTTAAAAAAGTACTTGAAAAAACATGTTTTGGACTTGAATCGTTTGGACATTTTTTATCAGTGACATAAATTGAAGGGAGAATTACATATATACCCACTAAAACTCAAATACTTGCATATTTCCCCAAAATACAAGTTTTCAATGCATGATGTACAATGCAAGTTAAGCATGTTTTGGGTATATATGGAAATATGCAAGTTTTAGTGGGTATATATGCAATTGCCCCTAGATTGAATTACCGAGGAAAATCAGTAGGACTAGAGACTTGGATAAAAATATAAGGTTATAGATCTATGTCTTAGCTTCGTTTCGCTAGGTGGCTCGCTCCGTAACTCCACCCGATGATTTAAATAGAAAATAAACGGCATAACTATGCCAGATTTGGTAACCAGATTTCAATGGCCAAAAGCTCTTAAATTTTGTAAAGAACTTCCTGTTGAGGTTCAAATAAAAGTTGTAGCAATCCCTTTAAAACATGGCCACTTGAACGGAATCAAACGAAGTTGTAGCTTGTAAATAGAGTTGTTTTCATGAGGCTGTTGTAAACTGAAAATAAATTGTTTTGACACACAAAGGTATTTTGGAAATTTGACATTGGTTATGTAATTATTAAGATAGTGGGACCCGCAAATTGGATATGTAAACTCAAATACCTTTCCGATGACATAAAAACTAAGTCGTAACTCTTTACGGTTTAATAGAAATGGACTTTACAACATCGGGTAACTAACTAAAAACTAAGCCGCACTTAACATCGGGTTTATTAAACTTACTAAACTTGTCATAAAAATTGTACCAATTGTTTTACAAAACTTATAAACGCTAAGTGCAAACATTGTAAACTTTCTTATAAGTATTCCTCTTTTCATAAGCCTAAAAGGCTCTCATTTTTTCCATCAAATACACAATACAAAAAGTTACAATAATATTACCTTCATTCAAAAAGTTTGTGAGCTCCTTTTTAATTTTTAAACTTAACCTTTAAAAAATCAAATTCACAGGGTCGCTACAGTGACACCAACCAATGACGTTGGGATCGAAGCCTATGTCAGTGTCTGAGCAATGGATCCTACTGTGTGTAGCATAGTGCTGGTAAGATCGGGATCGAATACAGAAAATTATGTAATTCTATAGGCAATGTGTTTCGACTATATATTTTTGTGAGGTTTTAACTATAACTAAAAACTAAAAATAAATAGTCTATAAACAAGATTAACAAAATTTTGTAGGTTGTAAGGCATCAACATTAAAAAGTGTACACTCGTTTGCTATGCTCCCTAGTTGTATAGAGTGATGTTTTGGAGAGACAAGCAGATTTAAGTTTGCATGAAATTTGGAACATTTTTGATTTTATACTCCCACGTGAATAAAGATTATTTCCAAACTTTTGTTTAAAATCTGTTGTCAGTTTGGGAGGGAGTTATCTTGAGCACAAAATAGTTTTGAAAGATTTGAAAAATCTTTTGAAAAAATCTTGAAAAGGTTCTCAAGATTATGATGATTTCTCACTATTTATAGGAGTGCGCACTAAAGCGTAAACTAGGGTCCTCTTTTGAAATGCGAGTTGTGCACCAAAATGTACACAAGTCATTTTTAAGAAACGAGTTTTTGTTTGAAATCTTTTCGTTTAATTATACTCGAACTTTCATTTGTAAAAGATTTTGTAAGTAAACGACGAGTTATAAGCCGAAATACTTAGAAGTCATCGATCTTTTTGAAAAAAATAAATGATTTTTGAAAATCAAAAAAATTTGATAAAATTTTCAAGATCAAGAAGATTTCTCTTCTTTCCAATAGGTTAATGCACTGACACGTACATTCTCCTTTATTTAAAAGCGAGTTCTGATCTGAAGTAATCAGAAGTCATTAGTTTAAGCTCGGGTTTCGTACTGAAGTATACGAAAGCCATTTTTAGAATTTTAGAAACGACATATTTTAGAAAACATTATTTAAAAGATAACGTCTCTGTATTATTGTTGAATGACATTTTTAGAAACGTGAATACTATCGATTATACGAGAGATATGTCGTGAGAAGAATATTTTTTGGATTTTATATTTTATAATGTTTTTGTATTTTTGAGATTTTATATTATTTTTGGATTTTTGAAATTTTCTATTTTTGTATTTTGTTTTTGTTGATTTTTCAAAATTTGTATTTTGTTTTTCAATAATATTTAGAGTGAAGCTTTGGATATATATTTATCAAGAAGATTCGAGAAGACTCTTTAATTGCTCAGGAGTTAGGCTTCACATTCCAATTCGGTGAGCTAGATACTTAAACCTTTCTTTTGGAAGGGCTTTGGTAAATAGATCAGCGAGTTGGTATTCCGTCCTCACGAAGTGTAATTAACAGTACCTTCTATGGTTTAGCATGTACGACCCAAAACCGAACCGGACCGATAAAACCGACCAAACCGACAAAAACCGAGCCGACCCGAAAGCCCTTCAACTCGATCTCGGTTTCATGTTTTTCCTATCTTCGATTTTGGGTCGGTTCGGTTCGATCCAAAACAGACAAAAACACACCTAAACCAAACCGATCATATTTGGTTCGGTTTCGGTTCATGTTTTTCACGAAATTGGTTCTTAGGTCGGTTCGGTTTTTGTCGGGCTGGTTCGGTTGTTGACCTTTGCTCAGCCCTAGTACCTTGTTCTACATGCTCCTTGATATGGGTTTTCAATTAAATGAAAATTGGAACAAATCTGTTGGTTTTCATACTTTTATGGAAGATAGGTTATGGTTGTTTTTGTGTTTGGAGTTTGGAAGATTTGTAGCAAGGGTAATGGTGTTAGGGTGGTGGCCGAAAATGGTGTTAGATGAAGATGGTGATGGCTTGTGTGTAAGAGGTTGAAGAAGATAATGATTAGGGGGTGTTTGATTTAAGTTTTTTGAGATAATGTTTGGTTAAAAAGGGTTGAAGAAGATCATAGGGGTTGAAGATAATGATGGTGGTTTCCATTTGGTTGGTGGTAATTTTAAATAGAGAATGAGATAGAGAGATAGATGACAAATATATCTTTTTATTTACCAGTCAAACAAAGTTAAACTAACAGTGTTACTAAAAATGGACCAAACCCGTTACGGGTGTTTCAATTCAGGATAAGATCCAGGATTTTTCAAACTAGTGGACTAAAAGTGTTACACCCGGCAAACCACAAAGACCAAAAATGTAGTTAACTCTATTTATATCATACTCATATTAAATAATATTAGAAGGTATTGTGTATTTTGATTATACAAATATGAGAAATATAGAAATTTAAGCCTTAATTGCAGAACGTCCTTGAATATCGATGTAGCTGCAATATGCCTTTGGGGAGCCCATTCCTTTGCTTGTAAACTAAGGTGTCTCTTTGAGGTTAACCCAAAGATTTGATTATTTTTTAATCTGCATAACCATATAAAAGTGATGAATAACTATTTATATATTCGTCACTTTGCTAGTCTGTTTTAAATAAGTTACTTGTGTTAGGTTAAGCGGTATTTATACTCGAAGGTAAAAATCTATATTTGCTTAAGGCTCATTCTCTATCTTATAGCATAACTTATGAATAGTAGTAACCAATAAATTACCCAATTAATTTATGGGTACTACATGAAAAAAGAATTAAATTGTGAGCCAGGAGGGTATTACATGTAAATAGATGCGAGGGGTACCAATTTAGACTCAACCCGAACCTGTTAATTTTCATGTTGATTTCAGGCCGAGTTTCGTGTCGGGTCAGAAATTGCCACCCATAACCATTAGTACTAACCCAATTAATTTATGGGTACTACTATTGGTAACTTTCCTCGCTCACAACAAAATACACAACATTCCATTTTAACTTTCCTGTTAACAGTAGAACACTGTTTTAAACAGTTTCTATTCTGTAATTTTTGTCAGTTTAATATTTTTAACTTGTTAAACTTTATATTTTATATTCCGTACTTTCAATTTTTTGTTTTATAATAAAAAAAATATATAAAAAAAAATCAAGAAAATAACAAAAAAATAAAATAACATAAAATAAAAGATGAAGGATACGAATGGTATTTTAGAAGAGAAATGCTAAACATTCCTACAAAAACCTCCTACAGATGTGACTACTCACACGATGCTGACACTTGTCAGAACTGACGATTTGAATTCTGAGAGAGAATGAGAGGGGAAAAATTATATAATATTATTATGTGTGTAAAAGGATTTTCAGGATGAAATAATAAAAGGGTGTAGCAAAGATCATTTTGGAGAGGGTCTTAGGGGGGGTGGCAGTGCACTCGGCAAAAGGCCTCGGCATCTCATGCCGCTCGGCATCCTCCAAAACCACCTCGTCGGCATCGTTGATTCGGCATCAAATTCGGTATCCCATACCGAATCGGTATGGGCTAGTCCCAAAAAAAAAAGGAACGTTGGGCATTAAAGTTTCTAGCCGTTTGTGGCTTATTAAAAAAAAAAAAAAAAAAAAAAAAAAAAAAAAATCCCTTTAAATAGATACTTGATTGTTAATTTATAAAAACAATCAAATCACAAATATTACCATCTAATACACACACTACTAGCCATGCTTAACTCATCATCTTCTTCATCATCGGACGAAATATATTTATCCAAACCGAATCATCCGATCTATGGCTATCCGGTAGCACGTTTGAAACTTGTTAGCCGGATACGAGGCACTTGAAGGATACGGCAAGTTCTAAGAGAATACGGGTTATATAACCCGTTTTCGTGAAAGAGCATTAGAACTCTAAACAATGATTATTTTGTTGAAGAACCAAAGTTTAACGAAAATAAGTTTCGCGATTGTTTCGTATGGGTAAACATTGTATTTACGAATTGTTGGTGAAATTGAAGCGCAAATCGAGTGGTTTCAACCGGGTTATGACGCGTTGGGAAAAAAAAGTTTACGGCGTAACAAAAAATGTACCTCGGCCATTCGGCAACTCGCTAGGTGAACCGCCGGATATATTTGATGATTACTTAAACATGGCACGAAGAACGTCAGGTTACTATTTTTTTTTATTAATATTATTTCGTTATCTATTATAAATATTACGTGTATTTATTTATATAATATATTATATATATATATATATATATATATATATATATATATATATATATATATATATATATATATATTTTATTTCGTTATTATGGATATTTCGTATATAAAACTTTTTTTTTTTTTTATATCTATGTGTTATTTAATATGTTGTAGGTGAATGCCTTGATAAATTTTGTGATGCGATTATAAAGTTATATGGGCGAGAGTTCTTACGTAGGCCGACAACCCATGACGTTGCACGCATATTCGAGGCACATGAAAAAAAACATCACATTCCTGGAATGCTTGGTAGCATTGATTGTACACATTTCGTTTGGCGAAATTGTCCTAAGTATTTGAGAGGCCAATATAAGAGAGGTGATCACCAATACTCGACTATTATACTTGAGGCGACGGCTTCAAATGATTTGTGGATTTGACATTCGTTTTTTGGTCCTCCCGGTTCAAATAACGATATCAATGTTTTGAATCAGTCTCTGTTGTATGTTACTGAGAGAAATGGAACGGCACCAAACAGTTCATTTATTTTGGGTGGACGACTTTACAAACGTGGATACTATCTTACCGATGGAATCTATCCTAGGTATTCAACATTTGTTAAAGCATATCCGTATCCCACTGACCCAAAAGAAAAGAAATTCAAGAAGCTGCAAGAATCTGCAAGAAAGGATGTCGAACGAGCTTTTGGTCGTCTAAAGGGAAAATGGTTTATTCTAAGTCGTCCTCTCCGGCCTATGTCCGTCCAAAAGATTCGAAAAATCGTTTATACTTGTATAATATTGAACAATATGATTTTAAAAGACGATGGGATGGCAATATCACCGGTTCATATAATGAATCCGCCGGTCGCGCCAGTTTATGATGATAGTGTACTCGAGGAGTTGCTCGACGAAGATATCCATAACCGTCTCCGATATGATCTTACAGAGCACGTAGCGGCTCAAGACTTACCATACCTTGATGAATAGTGGTTTTATAATTTTTTTCCTAAGCATTTTGTAATTTTATTTGAGTTATTAATAAAATTTAATGTTTTTATATAATTGTTTAGTATATTTATGAATAAGAAAAATAAAAAAATATATGATTGGTTAATTTTGCATCACCATTGCCACTAAAAAATGAAGTAAAGGCATGATGAATTATGAAATGTGTTGGCCACATTTGATTGGTTAAAAATCCTTAATGATGAATCATGATGCATCACCATTGCCACCCCCTAATAACCTATCTCTTAGTTTATATTCTGTATAATAAATGTTTAAAACTTTTAAACCGTTTATATTGTGTAAGGGTGATCACGGTCCAAAAACCGGAACAGACCGACCAAGACCGGACCGGACCGAAGACCGAGAACCGGAAAAACCATAGACCGAGACCGACCGAATGTGGTCGGTCGGTCTCGGTCCGGTCCGGTCCGGTCGGTCTTCGGTCGGCTCCGGGTCCAAGTTAGGCAAGATTTGGCAAGTATTTTTCGGGTTTTTTGGTCGGGTCCGGACCGACCGGACCGGACCGGACCGAGGGACCGAGATTAGCAAAAAAGCTTAGACCGAGGACCGGACCGATGTGGGTCGGTCCGTCCGGTTCGGTTCCGTTCCGGTCGTTTTGTCGGTCGGTCCGGTCCATCCGGTCCGTTGCTCAGCCCTAATATTGTGTCTAATAAATGTTTATATTATGTCTAATAAAAGTTTAAACTGTTTACTTATTATTATTTTTTTTAGAAATGCAACATATTATTGAGAACCCCGAAAAACCAAACTAAAATACAATACAAGGCATCCCACCTCAAATTAACAAGATAATTTAAATTAAAAGAGGACGGGACCCAAAGAAAATAAACGAAATAGATAGAAAACTAAATCCTAACTTAGAAACTAAAAATTGTCTCTAAACATACTGTCACACATAAATACAATGCAAAATACCAACTTTAAAATGGCCATCTGTTTACTTATTAACTTTGATTTTTGACTTTTGAGAGCACTATTTTTGTTTTCTCCCGAGACCTCCAAGTTGTCGGGACGCCCTGCTAATCATTAAGAAAACGACTTACGGAATCCACTGCTTTTTTCCCCTTACATATGCGATTATCAAATTATTAAAAAAAAAAATTAGTTAACACTATATATATATATTTTTTTAATGATATAACAGTGCCTTTAAAAAAATTAAAAAATGGGTACTCTTAAGATACGATTGGAGTGGGGCATGGTAATTGCAGACATGGTCATGTGTAGAAGTATAGAGACGAGCGGCTTAAGACTTGTTTTTCCTAAGGGAAGTGATTTGTACACCATTTATTTTTTCCATCCACCACTAAATCATGCATAGCAGTGTTGTACTGTGTGCATCACTGGAGTAATTTAGTGGTGGATGGCAAAAATAAATGGTGTACAAATCACTACCCTTTTCCTAAATGTGCATGGTTCTTGTCTCCTTTTTTATTTTTATTTTATTTTATTTTTTTTTTATTTTTTTTCTCAAATGTATGTTTTGTCTTTAAGTTAATAATAGTTCTACAGTACTTTAATACTGATAAAAATAACAATAATGACCTTAAAAGTGTTGGTTAGCACAAACAATTACCCGTGTCTCTGATCTCAATTGAGATAATTAGTTAAAACCTTCTTTTTTTCTTTTAATGGCAATTAATTATTCCATAATATATATACAACAAATTTATCTCACATTTTATACGTAAGACTTGAACACAGAATCATTAGTTAGCATATTCTCACTTGATACTATATTGATGACGTATAGTCTCCACTCGGGTCACGGACCCGATTAGTAAACAATACTAACACTTAAGCCCACCACGAGCGGGCCGCAATAACAATAACTGGACTACCAGTTAGAGGGTTTGGGCCCACAAGGCCCAAGCCCAAAGTTATTAATGGATTAGATACGGGATATCTCCTAAATAAAGGAGATATACACCAAATATCCGATATCGGCCAACAGGCCGAAGAGTGAGGAGCACGAAACCTTATCGGTTACGTGTATATAAATAGGGCATCATAGCTCTCGTCTAAGGGACGATT
>LBNU01008066.1:39949-51279 GCA_014162995.1 Artemisia annua
GCGATAGAACGCGCGAAATAAGTGGAGGGTGGGGGGAATCGCTAATAAGCGACAGTTCACCTCAAAATTGGAAATCTTCCCAGCGCCTATACAGTGTAACTGGGGATATGGAGCTCGTAGTAGTGAGTATCTGACTCAAGAGCACGGTTATGGGTACGCACTGGATTCCGCCCACTCGAAGAAGCGCTATATAGCCCTATCTTCATTTTCGGGGAAGTCCGCAATGGTGTCGTTAGGACCTGGCACCTCTGGGTGCAGATCCAAAGGAATAAAAATAATCGAGGTGAATGCGTCAGTTCATCCTCGGTATGTGGCGGTGCAATCACTCAGTTGAGAACATGTTCGTGTTTAAGAAAGGGCGCACCGCTATTACCTAGCGTTGAAAAGTAGGGTTGCAAAGAGGCTTAGAAGCTTTGAAATGGAGATAAACGCTTTTACTGTGATAATCACAGTAAAGTGGAGAGGGGAGTTATATAGTTTTCTTCCACCCACCACAAGAATAACTGACACGTGGATCCCACTAAACTCGAATCGTGTGGCCCTGGGAGTTGTAAACAGTCAGAGGAACGTGGATAAGCCTCTCCACTTCCGAAGGTAGCTCGAATTGCACTTTTTTGGGACTAGGTTGCAATTAAAGGCGTATTTTGGCGGTTTAACTCGAAATTCTTCCGCGCACGCGTTGGGAATAATTTTTGCAGCGTTTAAGTCTAGCATCCGCAGGTTTTACCCTGCGCACACTTAGACTGGGGGGATATGCTGACGTTAGTTTCAACTCGGGTCACGGACCCGAATTAGTAAAATACTAAACACTTAAGCCGCACCACAGCGGGCCCATAACAATAACTGGAGCTACCAGTTAGAGGGTTTGGCGCCACAAGGCCCAAGCCAAAGTTATTATGGATTTAGATAGCGGGGATATCTCCTAAATAAAGGAGATATACACCAAATATCCGATATCGCAAACAGGCCGAAGAGTGAGGAGCACGAACTTATCGGTTACGTGTATATAAATAGGGCATCATAGCTCTCCCGTCTAAGGGAACGATTTACAAACCTAAAACTCCTTCACAAACCCTAAATTCGATTACTTCTCTCAACGCGGAGGATAATCGAGGACAATCCCTCGATAAGCCTAACGGTGTTTGTTGCTTCATAGTGCGCAGGTCCCAAGCATTATCATCTAATTGAATACGAGAACAGAAACCCAAACAAGGAACGCCCAATTTTGTAATCAATATATATATCAGCAACAGCGGGCCATTTTGAGACTGAACAAATCTTAAACTATTAAGATTTGGTATTAGAGAAACGTAGAAATTAAATGATGATGTTCGATCTAAATTATTATTTAAGGTGAAAGCATTATGCTAATAATATTGAATTTTCATTCTCATAAAATTGCTGTTAAACTTCTTATGAAAATGATTTTAATTTAACGGGAATGGTTTGTGCCTACCACAGCATTATGCCACCACCAAATTATCGATGCACTGCTTATTTTCGCACAACCTTACAAATGGCTACACCCAACACAATGCTTTCACACACGTTGAACCACCGTAAAATCATTAACGAATTTTACATAGTTGTCATTATTCCACTGTTAAAGCTAAGAACTAAACAAACGAAATTTACTATTCCCTTATGTTTAAACTCGATCCATAGTTTTTTAAATATTCGTCTAAAACTCGTAAAATGAGTACATATTTATACATTTGTCGTGCATGCATGCTTATTGTTAGGCGACCAATACACATGAAATCGACATATAAATAAAGTATAAACGTAATAAACTCAGATTAGCTATATATATACCCATAGCTTAGTGATTGTAATAGGAAACGAGATGCTAACTGTAAAAAAGCTGTGTGTGTTCATTAATGTTTTGATATTTTATAGAATCAATACGATAACATATTGCAGTTAAAAAAAAAAAAAAAAAAAAAAAAAAAATTTACGACGATACATATATTTAGCCTGTTATATGGATAGCATATTTAAGACGTGCATTTTTCATATAATAATTGCTTAAACTTTTAATTTATTCGCCAGCCATTTGAAAGTTGTTACATCAATTTTATCGCTAATATCATTAATGTTGCTACGAGAAATAATTTAGCAACACTCTATTGCTACGAGCCTACGATAACCACCAAACATATAATTTCTTTCAGGAATTAAAAGTGCATTGATTATAAGAAGGAAAAACGGTCACTAAAGAGTATTATAGCAACACTCTTCGCTAACGGTCACTAAATATAGTATTCGCCCCGTTGCTTTGCTTGAATACCATGCTATATGAATAACGTAACAATTGTCTTCTACTACCTGTTTCAGACAATATTGTATGAAAACCAATAATTATAACTTTTAATGTAAGCAACGAGTAAGTTGGCTGTCGCGCGGCGGAACCAATTTAAATTTGATACTCGTTCCGAGCAATTTTTCGTATAGTGCATGATGTGGTATTCATTCTCGATAACTTTCGGGCATTCAGTTAGATATGTTGTGTTTTTAGCCAATTCATTAGGAGTTCATTTGAAATCAACTGGTTGTCCTACATGTTTTCAACAAAGTACAATTGCATCACTTAAGGGGTTGGCAACACACCCCTCATCCCAAATTCCTTCACTCACTTACACCCAATCTCCTTATGCCACATCATCCTCCCACTTTTTCCTTCACTCACTCATTTTTTGTTGGCAACACACCACTCACCCTTCACTCACTTTTTTTTTTCTTTTTTCTTTTTTCTTTTTTAAATTCTATTAAAATTTATTAAAAAACTAAAATTTCATTAAAATTAAATAAACATTACATAATATTATTAAAAAAAACATAAAATAACTAAAATTTCATTAAAACTAAACTAAAAACTATTAAATCCTACAAACTACACGGCCACCCGTGTTTGGCGCATATCTCGCGTTTCCGATCGATGACGAATTGCTTAAAAGCCGGGTCCGGGATATTGTCGTGCGGCTCCATAACGAACTTCATGTCACGATTGTAGACCTCCCCATCAATAAACTTGAAATATTCTTCGTCTTTTTTCTTTTGGACCTCAAACTGCGAATGCAGTAAACTTTTCTTTTCGGCCGCGTAACTTGCAAAGGTATCACGCATCGAACTTCAGCTTGCATCTCCAGAATCCACTTTTTTTTTGCCTTTCGGTTGAAGTGATGGAGTTGGGTTCTCGTTGAGGTTCGGTAAGTCACAGTCGAAATCTTCCACGTTTATTGGCATCTCGTTTGTTGGGGTTTGAGCGCTACTTGACTCCGACGACTTTCTTTTCTTGCTCGATCCCGTGGATTCAGCAGCCTGACTAACCAACGGTTGTTCTTGCCACTTTTTTTGGATCTTTGAGAATGTGCCACGCTTTGCTATGCGCGAAAGCTTTCCTAAATTGTTTTTCAAAATCGAGTTGGGCTCTCTCATAAACTTGAAGATCGTCGCATCCACTTTCTTTCAAACGTTTCTACAAAATAAAACAAGTATATATACGAAACAAAATAAACCAAGTATATATATGAAACAAAATAAAACAAGTACATATATGAAACAAAATAAAACAAGTATATATATGAAACAAAATAAAACAAGTATATATACCGCTTGTATGTAGTAACTGTTGAACGCATCGATCATTTGATGCATAGGAGTCCATTTCGAGTTCAATTGATGATGAGTGTGTTCGGTTCTCGGGACAAGGGTTTTAAAATGCTTTAGAACTCGCTTCCAAAATCCTAGCTTTGTTTGACGGTCGCCAACTTCTCTGTCCACCGAAATTTTAATCCAAGCCTTAGCTAACGCCTCCTCCTCATCGGGCGTCCAATTCTTGCTTGGTTTTTTTCCACTTTTAGGCCGCGGCACCTCTTCGACCTCATCGACTTGTTCGGCATCTTCATCAATTGGTTGTGTCTCGGGTATCACGTCAACATTGTCGAAATATTCATCATCTTCGGTATCATCATGAATGGGTAACGGTTCACTAACCCGGTCACGCCTTTTTTGTTGGGTATAGCGCAGCTCATACGGGTCAAAATTAGTAGGCATTTGCGGTGGGGATTGTTGGGTATATTGATAATCAAATGGCTCGAAGTTTGGAGGAAGTTGCGGGAGGGGTTGTTGGTTGTAGAAAAATGGTGGAGATTGTGGGTACATTTGTGGGCGGTAACCGGGTTGTGAAGGAGATGATTCGTGACCGGGTTGTGATTGCGAGTACATTTGTGGGTAACCGGGTTGTGAAGATGATTCGTGACCGGTTTGTGATTGAATTCGAGGACGAATTGCGCCTCTCAATCCACCTCTCGATCCACGAACACTTTTTCTAGGATCTCTATTTTTTTGGCTCCATCTTAAAGTTGCTAGGCGTATTTCTTTTTTTTTAGTAGTGATACGTTTTTTTTGGTTTGCCATATCAACACTTTACAAACTATTAAATAGGCAAAAAAAAAAAATCTGTTACTTTTCATTTCGATCTCCAACGTTCCTTTTCTCCACAAACGGTCGAATATTTATGGTCCAACGGTCGAATTTTGTGTCTCTTCTTGTGCGGTAAACTTCCCCGCAACATTACCTCCCGCAGCATCCCCGCATTGTCGGCGGCGGTGTTTCCGCACGGGAACCACCCCTCACCGCACCTCCCCGCACCCATTGCCAACCCCCTGAAAATGTGAACTTTACATATTATCAAAACTACATGAGATTTAAAGTTGTCCATACTTTGTAGAACTGCAAATACTAACTTACGCAAACGATCAATCTTCCAAAGTTTAGCCATCTTCATTTTTCTAAAGGTTGTTGCCAGTTCTTTGTTTCCTGACATTGATTTCTTGCAGCTGGTCGACATATTGCATATCCTGACTGTCCATGTAGCCTTGTCTGGCTTGTCACTCCATCGCCCCTATAGTACTTTGGGGTACCAAATTTGTCTCTCTACTTGTTGTTACAAAGCTGCAAAACACAGAACTTGTTAGATAGATAACCGAAACTAGAAAAACATGACAATAAAAACAAGTACCCTAATTTAAGGCATTAAATACATGATACCATCTCCTTTTCTGTTAGAATAAATATGAAGTGAACCTTTTGTTTCTCTTAAAATTTGTTAGAAAATCTTTATAGACGATGTTTTTGGTTGTGTTTGGTGGCTGGCGGTCTTGTTCCTTGATAAGGATTTTAAGCCCTTGAGGTGACGTCGCTCTAGATAAAGAGACGTATAGTTGTTTCTGGCCAAATATGGGTTCAGGAAGTTATATTTCTATTTTATTTAAAGATCTCCTTTGACTTTTGTTGATTGTCATTGCATAGCAGACTTTCAGAGGGAATTGCTTTCTTTTAAAGATAAATGGCATTTTTGAATATTTGCTTATTAGAGGAATTCTTGGGTGAACACTTTCTGACCAACTCTTGTTCCTGTGATGATGCGTACTTCAATAACCTTGTTTAATAATTGAATGACTATCATCCTTGTGCCGTTGCACAGTCCGCCAACCAAATTGACATTTCTGAGAAGAATAGTTGGTGTCCCTATCTTCAATGCAAGCCTATGAGGAGGTAAACCTTCAAACCTGAGAGTATTTACGTATTCAGTGGGATACAACAATTTCGTCTCTTCTCCATCGTTACCATGAGGCATTGCTTTCTCTATGCTGATGTAACTTCTCCCATCTACTTGAAGCATTGACACGACATGCACATTTATAGAGTCTGTTGTTTCATTTTTTGGGCAAACTATCGCCTTTTCTTGCAAACCCTTTGCAATTGGCCTTTGCAACGTCTATTCATTGTAAATGAAGTTAATTAGCTCTTTTCTTCCAGTTTCGTTGTCCAGGATGCAATATGCATCAGGTATCTGCACCCATGAAGAATCTTTAGTGTTAGATTCAGCTGGCGTCCCGATAGTTTTGTCACCAATATCAAGAAGCCAAGCTAAAAATGTATCAATTTCCCTCATTTCCTCTTCATGCAGGCCTGTTTATAGAAGCCTCATGTTTTGGTGAATAAAGAAAACTGTAAAATGCCGCCACAAATGTGATTCAGCAATGGATGCAGCTACAATATCTGGCTTCGATGCTTTTTTTTACTGGGAAAGTCTGACTGAAGTCACCTCCTAAACTAACTATCTTCCCCCCGAATAAAGATTCAGCATCATCAGGAACATCTCTAAGAGTCATATCCAGTGTTACGAAGCACCGACTATCACTCATTGGAGCCTCATCCCATATAATGAGATTTAATTGGCATAGAAAAGATGCCCTTTTTTTCTTTTTCTTTTTTTAAAAAAATTTACATTGCACATAGATTCATTTGTCAAATCAATTGTCAGCTTTAATCTTGAATGTGCGGTTCAACCAGATGGAAGCAGCAGCGACGCGATATCAGAAGAGGCCACATCAAGAATGACCTTGCCTTCTAAATGCAACATCGTGATAACTTTTTTCCAAAGGAAAGTGTAGAAACTAGAAGGGAGGTTAAATAGTTTCACCGTTTATTATTTCGTTTTTAACTCTTTTTCCTTTTTAATGTTCTTTTTGTAAAAACGTT
Organism: Artemisia annua; assembly: GCA_014162995.1. Taxonomy (NCBI): domain Eukaryota; kingdom Viridiplantae; phylum Streptophyta; class Magnoliopsida; order Asterales; family Asteraceae; genus Artemisia; species Artemisia annua. The sequence continues at coordinate 46,499 of LBNU01008066.1, forward strand.
AGATTAGCTAGTTATGTGATATCGATGAGTGCTAAGATGGTAAATAAATGCAAGTAAAGTAAAGAGGTAAAGAAAGAACACAACCAAACCAATGCACGGAGATTTATAGTGGTTCGCCACGAAGCTAACTCTTCGTCCTACTCCACTCCCCCAGTATCACACTCGAGAGTTTTCAATCACTATGTCAACACACTCTTTCAGGCGGAGAAAACCATACACGAGCTTACACCAAGTTTAACGACACTAAGCGGAATGTCGAGTCTTAATCCTAGCAAGAATCAATCTACACCAAGGCCCACGTGGCTACACGAACAATCACTCTTGTCCCACTTAGATCGACATAATGTGCGATAGATTTGTTGTATATATATTGTGAGATTGTTGTTCGGCATTAAAAAAAATCATTTGCATTTTTGCAATTTTAAATTAAGTCGTAATTAGAGATGGGATCAATATAGATAACAAATTATCTAAATATCCAATAAACTAATTCTAACCATTCATTTTTTCATCAAGAAAAAAAAAATATCCCTTTTCAACATTTTTCTTAAAAATAAAATACCTTGCAAACGGTAAATCGTTAAATGACAAAAAATGCAATATTGCAACGAGAATATTTTTATCTTTTAGTAGACGTCGATATACTATCGTTGAACTTTTTTTTGGCTGAAATCTACGCCCTAAAAATCACTTGATTTGTTCTTTTAAAAATCACATGTGATTTCACAAATCACGTATGATTTCACAAGTCACATGTGATTTTTAAAATAACAAATCAATCCTGATTTTACAAATCACGTGTGATTTTTTTGGGGCGTAAATGTCAATACTAAAAAAAACTCGAAAAAAGGGTTTATCAAAAGTATATAAAGATGATTTAATTTTCATCGCGTTGCTATGATTCGTTTCGCATAACGATTAAAAATTTGTGAGAATTAATATAAGTGGAAAAAGTATATTAAAGTTGGTTTGTTTAGTTTGATAAAAAAAAAATAAATGGTCATGATTTATTTGTTGGATTATTTAAAAAAAAAATTATGATCTATGTTGAACTTTTCTCTTAATGATGTGTTTTTGGCTTTTTGTGCAAGAATCATTAGTTACTAAATGAAGGATGTTTTAATGTACATGCCAAAATCATCTACCCCGAAGGTTGATCAATGTTTTGTTTGATACTTGTGAAACTTGTAATTTATTTTGTAGATAATCAACCTCATAATCACTTCACATGGGAATTCCGAGAAATAAAAAAGATCAAAGAAAACTAGGACAAGAAGAACATGTGTGCTTGTTAATATCTTAGGGCGAAAAGAAAAAAAAATGTAACTGACTTATTATTGTTTGTTTTGTTGTCTAGTTATTTTAATTATTATTATTATTATTATTATTATTTATTTAAGCATTTTACTCCTCTTTTTTAATAGGGTGTTATTAACTGAAAGTAAAATTTTCACAAAATACACATAATAGATATAATTTAAAAGTATGATGCATAAAATAGGAAAAAAAATGGCTATACAACAAAGTGAAAAATAGCAAGTTGTTTACATTTTTGTGCCTTTTGACTTATATTCTATAGATGAAGGCTTAGGTGACTTGAATCCTTGCTAAGTCATCTCAATCACGAAATTAAAACATTTCATTTGCCTTTGTTAGAAGTTGTGTAAGACATGTCATCTTTGTAACCGACTTTCGAAATACGGTAAGTTGAGTCATATTAGGCCATGTATTAGCGAAATAAGCAAATATCATCTTTGCTATACTTCTATAGGCAAATATAGGAATTTGAATTTTTCTAACGTGAGAATGACTACTGGAGAACCTATCGCACTAGAAATTCAATTTGACCTAATAGTTGAATTGCTTCCAGGAGAGAAGTTGGGTTCGTGGTATAACCCGTAAAAATGGTCGTGTTTAGCCTGAATTGAGCACCACTAGTGATAGTCTCATACTCATTCTCTAACTTGAAAATTTTTCATTCCTACATTTGACTAAAGATAGTCTACATCGATGAACTTTATCTCTCATTAGGATTTCATTTTGAACAAGTAGGATTTAGGATTCTCCTTAGCAAACCTAGATTACTTGCATCCCACATATGTGTTTCNGTCTCATACTCATTCTCTAACTTGAAAATTTTTCATTCCTACATTTGACTAAAGATAGTCTACATCGATGAACTTTATCTCTCATTAGGATTTCATTTTGAACAAGTAGGATTTAGGATTCTCCTTAGCAAACCTAGATTACTTGCATCCCACATATGTGTTTCTAATTGATAATATGTTATTGTGAGATATGACTAGATGCCTTCATGTTTTCTTAATGCTCAGTAATTAATTGATTAATTATTGTATGCTATCCACCACTTGACATGACGTTACTAAGCTCATCGCTTCCGTCAACGTTTGTTTTCCTCTTTATCTATTTATTAATTTTTTTTTCTTGTCTAGATGGTCATAGATTGAGGGGAGCAAAAACACACTCATATAGTCTTTCAACAAACACTCTCAAGAACACACAAATGTGGTTCTTATTCCCTAGAAAACTTCCCTTTAGCTGCCCAGAACTAGGCTGTACAGGAAAATTCGTGACTTCCAGGTCACGGTACCATTAAATAGGCCACGGTACCGTTAAATTTAATGGTACCGTGCGGTATTTAGTGGTAATGTGCCCCTGTTTGACGAATTTTCACTGTTTCCTTAGAAAACGACTCGAAAAGAGACGTTTTGAATGTGCCCCTGTTTGACGAATTTTCACTGTTTCCTTTAGATCCCTGCATCCCTAACCTCAAACCTGCAAAATTTTGCAAAATCACATACACCCTAAGATTCCTTCACTACATCATAGGACACTACCACCAACCTTAATTCGAATCCTACAACTCTTGCCTATTTAAGGCCTCACCATTGCCAGCTTATCTTGCATCTCATATTCAAACCTCACATTAACATCATTCATCATCACACTTATCCCTTATAACTAAACTTCACTCTTGATAGTGTTATTTAGATTCAAAACCTTCAACCCTTATATCAATCCCACTCAAACCTTTTAGCTACACTTCACTCTTGATAGTGATAGTTAGTCTAAAAACCTTCAACCCATCGATCATTACACTAAAACCTTACAACTATTCCTCACTTTGGATAAGCGTTAGTTAGTTCAACAACCTTCAATCCTCACAATTACACGAAACCCTTCATGCACCAAATTATCTCTAACACACAACTAGGATCATTCAAACTAGAAATCTAGAACTTAGTTACCTCAACTCTGTTAGAGATATCCACCAACAATCCTGTTAGGATCACATTTACATTTTCTTTTTTTTTTTCTTTCGAAATATATCATGCATCTCATTGTCATTGCAAACGATATATTAATATAAACCATCTTTCTCCACCTTTCCTCAAAGGTCAAAACCAACACTTTCATATCGTTCTCATTTTCATTTTCTTGGCATATCTTCTATCGAGTCTACTTTATGGCATGACTTGTCATAATATTAATTATTTAGAGTATGTCTTATTAACAAACCATCCTTAACACCAATCATCTTAGGTAGATGATTATGTCTTTCAAAAGGTTTGTTAGAACTTGCCTTCCCAATGACAACTTGGAAGAAGTCACTTTGTGTGTTAGTCAACGAACGAATCTCGTTCTTGTTAGTGTGATTGATTGAACAATTACACCTTAGGTTGTTGGTCGGGTTGTGACACTCAAGTGTCTTTGAATTGCAATATGCATTCATCTTTTTGTGTCGCTCAACTTTCTCGGGCTTTCTTTTTGGTCTTTATCCTTTTGGCACACTTTTAGGCTGTGTCACTCACATAGTTTAACCATTGCATGTCTTGCTATGTGTATTTTATCCCTAATATTTTGCCCCTATTCTTTTATATATTATGTTGCACGAAGCTAACCCTTGATGTAGGAAAAGCCTTTGTAAGAATTTGATCCATGGATCCGATAGATACTGATGACGTATAGTCTATATTCGGGTCACGAACCCGACTATTGGACGTCACTAATACTTAAGCCCACCATGTGTGGACTATTATGGTGATGGTTTGGACTCACGAAGGCCCAAACCCAAAGTTATTTATGGTTTTGATATTGGATATCTCTTATTTATGGGATATATATCAAATAACCGATTTAGGCGGACACGCCGAAGAGTGAGGAACACGAAACCAACAAGGTTTCGTATGTATATATATAGGGCATCACGGCTCTCATTAAAGGTACGATATCACAACCCTAACTCTTCTACAAACCCTAAAACCGATTACTTACTCTCACGCCGGAGGATAATCGTGGGAAACAATCCCACGATAAGCCTAACGGTGTCTTTTTGTTTTCTTAGTACGCATGTCTCAAGTATTAACACCGAATTGGTACTCAAGACAAGGAACGCCCAACTTTTGTATCAACAAGTGGCGCCATCCGTGGGATCATACACTAAGAATTCTGCTAACTACTAGAATGACAAATTCTGGAAACCTAAGTCAGCGGACTCCGCAAGCGAAGAAAACACATGGCAGCTTACATGGGAAAAAGCAGCAAAGTGATACAGCTCCTAAACAGGCCACTGGAACAACCAGTGCGCCTAGAAATCAAAGACCAGATTCGGATCTAGAACAACCAGTGCGCTTAGAACCCCACGCGGGAGCAATCCATGCTGCTACAACAAGTACTGGCATGGAAGATCTACAGCGCACTCCCTGCACCATTCCAGAAGTAAACCCTATTGAGCCGCCAGACGCGCCTATTCGGAACAG
>LBNU01008066.1:55981-72414 GCA_014162995.1 Artemisia annua
TTTTTTTTTTTTTTTTTTTTTTTTTTTTTTTTTTTTTTTTTTTTTTTTTTTTTTTTTTTTCATGTAATCGATAATGAGTAGTGTGCCTGGGTGTATACATACCGATATTCGAGGTGACTGTTTAGTAAATTTAATTTGATCTGGATTTAGGCTTTGAGGTAGTGGTTTACGTATAATAGCATGAGATGAAAACTGAACTGATAGATACTAAATTATATTGTATTCAAGCATGTTTTTCTATAATAAATAACCCCTTAAGCCACATAAGTGTTTTCCTGTTGTCACTATTGAATGTTGGTGTTCTTTGTTGTTACATACTGAATGAGTCTTATAAATCTTGCGTAAGATTGACTTTGTATATATGAAGTTCAGGTTTTGTTTGGTGTAATTACTGTATTGCCAGAGTACATATATGGTTGATCCTTTAATTCGTTTGGTTAGATGGGACAATTGTGCTCTTTTATATTGTGAATAATGGGTTGGACACTTAAATGCTCAGGGTGAACATTTTAAAAGTTCTCTAAAGTCATTTATAAATCTTCATAAAATAAATAATTAAGAGGCTCTATGTTTTACATGTAAAGGATTCTAAAAAGATAGATATCTTTGCTTCGTAGAACTTCAGTTACTTTCCAACGCTAAGGTAATTTATCCGGTAATTTATTTCCCCTGTATTTAAACAATATATTATATATTGGCACAATGTACACATGAAAGTTCCGTTGACATGGTTTTGTTTGAGAAAATTATATACGATCTATATGTGATCATAGAATGAACTTTGAATATATGATTTGTTTATTAATATGATGTATTAAAAACTCCTAATAATGATGATTTACGCATCCCAATGGATAATGGCGGGATTGAAGCTCGACACTTCCAACAAGAGACAATTTCCGATATCTATATGTTTTGTCATGACAATTAACAAAAGTCAAGGGCAAACTTTATCTAAGGTCGGTCTATACCTGGAACGTCCGGTTTTTTCACATTGACAACCATATGTAGCTTTGTCAAAGGTCAAGGGCAAGAAAGGTCTCAAAGTGTTATGCAATGATAAAGACGGCGACTATTACAATTACACAACAAACATTGTGTATAAAGAAGTCCTTCATAGACTATAATTTTTTCTCTTATTTGATTTAGCTTTTTATTTTTGTAAACAATACACTCAGTGTTATTTGATTCAGGATATTTTTACAAATATTATTTTATGTTAACTTTTTTTCTGTCACCATTATGCATTTATGGATTTTATATATTTTTATAGAATTCATGTAATACATTTTTATATTTAATAATAAAAATGTCTTGCTAGCGCTCCATCGGCACAGTTATCGCTATTCCTCACACGAACATTAGCCCATCTGATAAGAAGATGCCTTTTTAGCTTAACAGAAGACAATTCCTGATATCTATTTATTTTGCCATGATAATTAACAAAAGTTAAGGGCGAACATTGGTCGGTCTTTACATGGAATGTCCGGTCTTTTCCCGCGGACAACTATATGTAGCTGTATCACGAGTCAAAAGTAAGACGACAACTTTTGTAATTACACAACAAACGTTGTGTATAAAGAAGTACTTTAAGGCTTTAATTTTATCAAACTTTCTGACTATAGATGTTTTACTCCTTATAAATAAGACACTCAATGTTATTTACTTTCACTCAGATTTTTTGGACAAATCTCTATTTGTTTGAAAAATTTTATGCCATGCATTTGCGCATTATATATATTATTTTTATAGAATACATGCAATACATTATTTTATATTTTAAATAATAAAACATCATGCTAGCGACCCATCGGGGTGGGCCTAAGGCTAGTTACTTAATACGGAGTATTTATGTTAATCAGTGGCTTAGTTGTTTTACAATATACATCATGCAAAAGTTCAATATAAATCTTATATTTGTTATAGATCCAATGAATCAATCCTGTCTATTCATTTTTTTGATAAAAAAAAAATTAGTTAAAATAAACTTTCACCTTTTAAAAAAAAAATTAAATATCTCGCAAACCGTTAATCGTTACGCGAAAAAACATACATCGCGACAAGAATTAAATTATCTTTCTATAGATATGCAATTCTATATACTTTCCATGATTTTTTTTTTCAAAATTTTCGCCCAGAAGATTTTTACAAACCACATGCATGTGATTTCTTTGGCGAAATATTTGAAAAAAAAAATCATCGAAAGTATAGAGAAGTGCATATATATAGATATATAATTTAATTCTCATCACGATGATGCATTTTTTGTAGCTTGAAGATTTACCATTTGCAAGATATGTAGTTTTAAAAAAAGTCGCACTAAATGAACCCAAATTTTCCACTAAATAAACATTAATTATTATAACAATCATTGAATTTAATACTTTTAGAGTTAAATGTGTATTAATGATGATATAATCATTAAAATACTTTGATAATCATTTAAAACACCTTAATTATTATAATCGTTACTTATATTTAACAATTTTTTTATTTATCCAAATATATACATAAATAAAAATAAACAAATACATAAACATAAAATTCAAAATTAAATATTACGACTTTTATTAAGTATTTTTCCTTCACTTTTCCAATCACGAGAGTGTTACAAAATTATATTAAGTTAGATCTTAACTTTCAAAAGTGGATGAGTTAATGGCAAAGGAAAACCTTCCTGTAATGCAACTCTAATGTAATGGTCACCATTCGCGTGGGTAATCAGTATGATCTTATGTGAGTCTGATTGCGGTGGACTGGACCAAAGAGGAAAACTCGTGGCACAACCTCAATCGTCAGATAGATTTACAACTACTTTATTATACGTTGAAGCAATTACCAATCCTGTGTCTGGCATTTTCATCCATTGTCCAACAAATCTCACAGTAATATAGATTTTGTTATAACCTATAGTTCCAAATATAAACCTGTATTTTTGTTGGCGAGACTCTAACTCGCGCACAAAATTCGACCGAATTATAGGCCAAGGATCTTCAGAGAGACCAAGAAAGAGAGCGACGGATCTAAACCCACCATTTCCATCTAGTTTGACATCTTGTTGACTTAAGATAGAGATATAAGGATGGAGAACTTACAATAAGGATCCAAATGGATATAGATTATATCTCGACCGAATTACCTGATTATAATAAGGATCCAGATGGATATAGCGTTGTTTCCGAGCTGATGATGCATGGACCGTGTGGATTAGCAAACCCAATTGCGGCATGTATGTAAGATAGTGCATTGTGTAGTAAGAATTTTCCAAAGCAATACTAAGATAACACGTTTATTGACAAGGATGGTTACGTGTACTAGAGAAGAAGAGATGTAGGCGTTGACGTGATGAAACAGCACATGAAGCTAGATAACGTCTACGTCGTCCCATATAACTGATCATTGTGCGTGAGATATTATGATCACATTAATGTCGAGTACTGTGGGTGGACCATGTTAATAAAATATTTATTCAAGTATATTTCAAAGGGTACTAACCGTATTATGGCACGTATAACTAGGCCGATTGGCGAAGCGTCTTCGTCTGGAAGCCGTTCTAGGATAGAAATAAATGAAATCAAGAATTACATGGATGCAAGATATGTTGGCCCTCACGAATCATGCTGGCGAAGCCTGAAATTTGACATACACAGCAGAGACCCTCCGTTATAGATCTTATCAGTGCATTTAGAAAATATGCAGTGACTAACATTTAGAGTAAAAGATAGTTTGTAATCAGTGGTGACTAATCTCATCGGCAAGAAAACCACGCTTACAGAACGGCTTAGCTGTAATGCTTCATTCACTGATTGACGTCATTTAACTTATTTAAATTTTCCTTTAGAATTTGTATGGTATGGAGGCAAGAAAAGATGGCAGCGGAGGTTTCACAAAAACAAACAGTCAATTGGTAGACTAACTTATTAGCATCCAAGTTTGGGAGACCTCTTTTGTCTAGAATGCTACTCTGCCATCAAAAGGGCTGCAAGATGTTCTAGCATTTAAGAACAGTAAACAAGACAGTCTATCCAACAAATAGAGGTGCATGTGAAGCGATGGGACTGCTTGGTGATGATCGAGAATGGACTACTGCTTTAGAAGAAGTTACATTTCCTGCTACTTCGGAAGACTTACGGTCATTATTTGCTCATTTCATCACGTTTTGTGAAGTATCATATCTTCTGTCATTATGGAAAGCTCATTGGATACACATGTTTGAAGATGTTCCCAAACGAGTCTCTGAGTCACGGTTATTCGACAAGTTCATCTAACAAACTTTCAATTAGAGTATTTTATATGAGATGAAAGCAATTCTAAATTCCTGTTCAAAATCACTTAAAGATTTTGGAGTACCTTTGCCACTGGAAGATTTACTAGAAGTGCTAAAAAATAGGATATGAATGGAAGAAAAAACTATGACTGTGATTTGTTGACTAGAGAAAAACACTTTTTGATACCTAAGCTTAATAAATATCAAAAGTTGATATTTGATCTTATCGTTAACGCAATTAGAAGTAACCGAAAAGAACTGGTGTTTGTGTATGGACATGGTGGTATAGGGAAAGCTTTCTGTTAATACAAATAATATCAAAAACGTTATTTGCATTATTCGGTCTCTATACGTTTTGATAATCACAAAATATAAAAACGCGATACGTAAAGTTACGATAAATAAGTTTTTAATTAAGAAAACTCGTTTAGTCTACGTATCTACTACAACGTCACTTCAGGTATGAACAAATACGATACCGACACTAGTAAAGTGATTAAAGTTTTTATTTTCTCTAAACTTCACATTTTTATGTGACAAAACATTTTTACAAAAGTACTTTTGTAATTAAAAAGAAATTTTTTATTAAAGAAAATAAATTTGAATTTCAAATATCCCAAAAGCCATTTTTCCCGCCTAAATCAGGTAAGTTTTTCACCAGATAAACTTTCACCACGTCAGGACAAAAATATGAGCGTCTGTCGGGACGGTCCCTTAGTGATAAAGGACCGTCCGACTTTAAAGGACCGCCCCCCGCTCCTCTTGGTGGCTATAAATACTGCACTATTTCTTTCAAAAAAATAACCCTCTTTGCACAAAAACTTTATGTTCTTTCCCTTTCCTTTATTTTCTTTGATCTTTATAACATGTCGGTTAGTGTTTATAAGTGATTCTCTCATCTTCTACATCAAAGTGCAAGAGAAGAACACTCGAAGTCGTCAAGAATCGATGTGTTATTGAGTCCACACACAAACATAACAAGTGTTACGATTCTCTTCTTCCTCCAACTCTTTCTATTGTATATATTGTATGATTATAGATCCGACTTGTGTGTGAGTCGTGGATAGATATGTTAAGGTGCACTTGGACAAAGGTGTAAGTCCAAGAAGTGGTGTATCTAGATTAGGACTTGTAATAGTTGTGTGTTGTCGTGTGAAGGCTAGGACTTAGTGGAGTTCTAGTGTGAAGATTAGGACTTAGTAAAGTCCGTGTGTGAAGGATTGAATCCAGTGTAGATTCAAGTGAACGGGAGTGCTCGTTCGTGTGAAGACTTATATATTAAACGCACAGGACTAAAAATCGCACAACAAGGAAACGAAACACAAAACGAATTTAGACTTGCTTATAATAGAAAGGCACTATTGCCCCAAATGTACTATCATTAGTTCTATATGCGTTATTGCTATAAGAGCATCAGGTACAATAGCGAGGGAGCCTCGCCAAGTTGAGGTGTCCCTCGTCAAGTACCTCGCCACTGCACCGGTTGGTGCGTTCCCCAAGCCCTTCGCCAGTTAACTTGCGTACGCCAGTTGGGATGAATGTGCACATATTCTTTTTTTCTTTTTGAATTTTTAATCTATTAAAGGTGGGTTTGTGTTTGTGATGTGTTTTTTTAGTATGTGTCTTGATTTGGTATGTGTATGTGTTCCAATGTGTGTTTCAATTGGAAAAGACGAAGTGAGCGTGCGTGTGAGTTTATATATATATATATATTTTTTGTTATTTTATTTAACTAAATTTATAACTTATACATTTAAAGTTTGAAAACTCATTATAACTAATCTAAATTATAAAGTAAATTGTAAACTTAATTTTAATTGATGTAAGTTTTATATTTTTAGGTGACACGTTTTTATATAAATGTAATATTTGATTTTAATGAATGAAAAATTACTTGATTTAAAAAATTTAGAAAATAAAATAAAATGATATGTCTAAAAGTAGAGTTTTTGTTTAAGTTACCGAAAGAAAAGCTAAAGCTAATGTGATGCACAGGTGGCCGCTTAAGCTACTACACTTGATGTTCTAACAACTTAGTGAAGGCAATATCAATTTTGTAGCATTATGAGTAACATTATGAAATTATTACTAAATCAATTTAAAAGTTCAAGATAGCGGCTTCTGATTTATGAACATCAAGAATTAATCTATGAACTCCGACATAAGAACCATACAAAACCTGCAATTCAGAAGCAATTGTTACGAGTAGATTAAATGGCCTTTATAGAAAAACCTTTTTATAAATTTCAACTTATTGGACACGATACCATGCCAAAAATGATTGACCTTACGATCCATTATCCCTAATAACAAAACACACTATGCCAAAAAATAATCAACGACAATACAATTATATGATTGAAGAAATGCTATAAAATAAAATAAAAACAAATTGAAAAAAAAATAACAACTGGCAATCAATTTCATGTTTCACAAGTACTTGACAGAAAAAACTATTTCCTCTGCAAAAAGTTATCAAAATTTTGTGAAAGTTTCCAATTGAAAAACAGTTTATTCAAAGCCATAAAGCTTCGATTGGTCCCTTGGCTCCACTTTCACCTCATATCTAATTTATATATAAGAAAANATGTGCATGTAGCTAGCCATTTTCTTAACTCTAGCCACATGGTCAAGAAAAGTTTCACCTTAAACATAAAATCAATTACCAATCTTTACTCTTATAAATCTAATTTATCAAAATCGACACAAATTTCAGCCATTACCAAAATCTACTCGGCGTGCAAATGATTTTGCACGTCATGTATTTTTGCATGCCAATAGCCACGTGTCACATTTTAATTGGTTTACTAAATATTAAAAACTAAAAAATAAAACCACTAAGCGTGCATTTTGGTTTGATCATTTTCTTCAATTTGCACGCAAAGTTGACACGGCAATTAAAAAAAATAAAAAATAAAATAAAAATAAAAATAAATAAATAAATAAAATAAAAAATAAAAAATTGTAACCGTCGACTAGACTACTGCATTAAACGATTGTTACCAGCTCTTTCACTTTTGAATGTATATCATTAATGTTCTACAACAAACAAAACATTATAACTCATCTTACCATTTTCTGATAAATAAAACAAGAAAACTAAGCGTGCAAAGACATGGAGAGCAAAAACGTTTGCACGTACATACACCTCACGAAAAAACTAAACTAGGCGTGCAAATTAACTTGGAGAGCAAAATGCTTTGCACGTACAAACACGTGTCACATTATTAACCATTACTTTTATATAAACTAGGTGTGCAAAAACATGGAGAGCAAACTTATTTGCACGTACAACCATGTGTCACATTAATAACCTTTCAATTTAATCAAACTAAGCGTGCAAACAGTTTTGCACGTAATGCCACGTGTCAATTTATAATACAATCTTAATTTGATTAAATTACGCGTGTATTGATCATAAGTTAAGAGCGCAAATAATCATGGTGTGCAAAAACAATTTGAGAACAAAGATGGTTGGTTGCCTGAAATAAGAATTGAACCTGATTTGCTTACCTTTTTACGCATTACCCCTAAATTTAGTAAAACTGGACACAAACTGATGCCCGAATTAAACCAGTTAATCCTACAAGACCAAGGCCATAATCGATCATGTGAAATAACTCGCCGCAGTATATGCACAAGTATATTGTCTCTGTAAAGCATTTTACACGTATTATTGAAAAGTTTCTGGGAAACAACTTTCTAAACGTATTCGACTTTTATAGGTATCAATAATAAATGTTAGGCAACCGGCCTACGGGACCAACATTTTGGCCCAGAAATAATTAGAACAAGGACAAGCTACCTTCGCACGAAGCCCTACAACCCCGTCCTCTTTGAACATTAGGAACTTGGTTATTATGTGCATTTCTAACTACACGTTCATTCATCACTCTCGAATGTAGCCGCTCATAGAAACTTACGCATATAGACACGTCAATTTCATGATGACCATGCATAGTCTAAATGTGACTCATAATAAAGAGATGGTACGATCCTTTAATTGAATTTGTCCAAATTACTGTTTTATTATTTCTAAGATTTATGTGATCCAAATATTGCCACCTCTTCCGATTTACATGTATATATTTGGTAAATGAGAGAGTTTAGAACTCAATAATTTTATTCATACTAAATAGGTAAATAATGCTGAAAGCAAACAACTATGCATTATTGAATTCACCTGTAGTTCTACTGACTACTCATGCATGCAAAAACATAGTACTGACTACTGACCCGTCCTAAGCTTCTGCTTACTAACTGCCACTACTACTATGCCTACCTAGAAACCATAGCAAAAGATGGTACAGTTTCCAATGCATATGGTGCAAGCCAATTAGGAAGAAGACTTACCTGTGTGAAAGACCCAAGAGGTTCCAACGGGCCGCTAAAGCCTGCACATGAACTAACAAATATTGAAATGGGTCCCAACAATCGAAATAAAGATTTGATTATGTATAAATGAGGAAAACGCAATAGAAACTACTTTTTTATACGATTGAGGGTCCTGCTACTGCCAACCGAGTGATTCAATTTCATCACGAATGTTGAGAAGTGAGTTGTATCAGTAAGAAACAGGGGAATCCCACCAAACATCATATGATTAGGGTCAAAGAATACGGACATAGTTACAGTGCACCAAACTATCAATTCTAGCCACTGGATCGCATCTGATGGTCGTTTCACGAGCTGGTGCATCGAACTGGTCTTATGATCTTGGGTACAATTATTAACTGCCCGTATTATTGCCCATTGGGGACAATGGGGTAACAAATATCAAGTCTTATTTTCTGTACTAAAGTATATTCAGTCCCCATTTTATACCATATTGGAATGCCAATTATATTGTCACATAAAAAGTAAAGGGTAAAAATGACAAAGGAAAAAGGAATATCATCTTTTTTCAAAATTAAGAATGGGTTCATCGAACAAACTGTAAGCAAGAATGTTATATAGTTACTTCTACCTAATCAGTAAAAATTTTACATTGTTCTGTATTTGGCAAATTCTGCTTTGTTCTAAAAATAAAATTAAATACAAATATAACAAAAACCCTCTTTCTTTAATTTATGTTTGTTTTAATCTGATAACTTGATAAGAGATATAAGCTTTTTTCCCTTTTGATTTCCAAAAGTATATAAAAAATAATGATCATTTTTAAGTAATACATAAAAACTGGAGTGAGAACCAAAAATAAACCTCACAGAATAAAGCAAGTAAACAAGCACCTGAGCTTAACCTTTTTTCTGCATCATATGGCATATATGTTAATGAGCTAGAGGCCCCCATGTGGGGACAGATTTTCATATGCTGATCTGTCTTCCTCAGCTCTTCAATTTTTTATTTTTTGTTCAAATTCCTGCACATCTCTTTCAATTGTGTCAGTCCAATTTGCTCACCTTTGAATCTCTCTGCCCATGTTATCTACTATCAATCATAAATCAACATTGAGTTATTAAATACACATAGCAAAAGTAGATTCATTTCCTTCACATTATCAGTTTATTACAAAAACTTGGTCAAATATCCAGATGTGGTCCTGTTTCTCTGCAACCCAATAAATTAATAATGGTATATACTCCAACAAGTATCTCATCAATTTTCATAAACAACACTTGATAATAGTCTAAACATATGTATTGTCACAAAACAAAGATACAAATCAAGCTGAAAGACTAAAAAATAGAGAAACTTCACATGATACTTTGACTAATACAATTATTGGCATTTAAAAATTCTGATTCAAATTTGACCAATAGCTTCTTGCTTGCGCAGTATAAAAAATCCGCAGTTCATTTAAAACAGACTCCTAACCATGTCTTGTTGCAATGACAGGAATACCTAAATAATTCCCAAAATTCCTTGCATTTACATAATTGCCCTTATATAAACATCTACATATTATGACGTTATGTGTGAGTGAAATTTATTGCTCTGTATGAAAAAAACTGAAAGAAGTATTAAGAACATCAAGAAGACCATTACCTTTGGCCAGCATTTACCATCAATGAGAGTTAAAGACTGCATCTTGCAAATCCTTTTAAATGTAATTAGTGACAAGACTTAAAGTTAGCAAGTCACCAAATTATGTAGGGTTACAATGCCTTAATAACATGTTATCATGAAAATGATGTGTAAAAACCACGTCTTAAAACGCCCGACACTATTTAAACACTGTTTACCATCGGTTCCACTTGAAAACAAGAATTCCCTTATCGGTAGACAGCTAGATGTTTTGGGACCATACACTATTCACAAAGACAAATTATCAAAGCTTATCACCAAAAATTTGGAAATTCATGTCATTAGCTATGGTTAGCTTAGGGACCACTAAAGCTTTTTTTCTGAAGCAAAACGTGACAGCAATTAAAATGTTCCAGTCAAAACATGTAGAGAGCTTAAGGCATCCTATTTACGTGGGACATGTAGATTAAATAACCTTTGTGTATGCCTTTATTATGTAGGACACCCGGCAAATGTGAAACATGGAACTAAGATCCATTTAGCTCCCTCACACCATATACACACCCCACACATCAAGTCAAGATTTGTGGAGAAATTTTAACAGCTCATTTTGATAAAAATGTGTCTCCAGATTTAACAACATAATAACAATAATGAACACGAAATACATGCAGAGGTCTTTAGTATGAGCACGTTAAGAGAATAATTTCGGCAGTATCAACTAAACATAGCAACCACGCAATAGAAAGCAACCTATTAAAACCTTGTCACCTTTTTTGCTCCAGCAGATAGGAAGCATATGATTAATGGCTCGTCAGAGGAACGTGAAGGTAAGTTGGTATGTTCCTTTTGTGATTGCAAGTTCAATGAAAGAGTAGGTACAAATGACGTACTAAGAACTTACCTACTGACAATAAGAAAGGGCATGCCTCCAACTGTAAGGGCAGTAAAAGGATCATTTCATCCGAGCATTCAACCGAAGATAAGTTGTAGTGCTAGAGCAGAATCAATGGGTTGCATCTGATATGCAAGGGATAAAACCTAAATAAACATTACAATTACTATCTGATATCACTAAAATGAATGTGAGATTAGGACGATAAATGGATTCTTTTGCACCCTATAATGTAGCAATGTACAAATTGTTTTTGGCATAACAGGCATGGCAGTTATAACAAATTATTAACATCTCTAGATTTCAATAAGGGAAGAATTAAAATTTCCTGTAATTCACAAAGGCAAGACTTAATCTTGTAATTCATAATTTTCCATGGGCCTCGTAGCCTCTTCTTCTTAAGGTATACGTCTAGCAAATGATTACTTACCAAAAAGAATTTAAGAAGTAAAATCTCTGTTGATGTCCAAAATCCTAGGATCTAACATTAAATGGGAACTTTATATGTTTGAAGCAACTTACTTGGAGTTTATGGTAACCATGCTAATGTGTAACATACTAAAAAAATGTGTGTTTTTAATTAATCATATATTAGGATTTTGCATTTTGACTTCTGAAATAAACATTCATCTAATCTGAATGAAAGGATGTAACATGAATTATATAAATGATTAAAATGAGAGAATACTGCCACAAAACCACCATGGTTAAACAAATTAAAACATACAGCTTATAAGACAATGCATTCCCTAATAATCATTCAACATGTAAATGACTAAAACACATGTGAACAGTCAAATCGGCCATATCCACTATGCACAGAAGGTTAATATATATACCAAAGTACCAAACACTCCACAGAAAACATATTACAAGCTGAAAGGGTAAAAATGTGCAACAGGCATAACAAGCATCACACCAACAAGAAATAAAGCAACAACTAATGGACTAAAGGTCCATACACTTAAACTGGGAAATTGTACTGTCAACTGGAATAGCGGGTAATCAGGTTGTGTATGTCAATTAAAAAAGCATGTAATCGGGTTTCCTATGTCCATCAAATTTCGTGGTTACAATGAACACACAGTAGAACCCATGGATGACAAAAGATACAGAAAATGTGAAATAATAAAAACCTGTCAGCATGATTCTAACATCACAACTGGTAAATATATCATTGCCATGTAACAGAGAGTTGGTAGTTTATTTATCGTTGGTTGTTTATTTATCACTGATAACCATAACATATATTGGTAATTTATATTTGCTCGAAACTACTACAGGATCTTCATATATCATTTCATAGCAGTGTGCCATTTTCATCAAGAAACTAAACAGAGGAACCTGCTACAAATACCTGACGATAGTCAAATCAGCAAATATGCATGAAGGTATAGTAGATAGTGCTATATCTAAATTGAGTGTCTGCTAAAATAGTGATGCGTCTAATATCAGAGACCATCAAATATGTATAATAGTTGCACACCAGGTATGTGCAATTTCGGTTGAAAGTACTAATTAACAAAACAGTAAAGAAATTAAACCTGATAGCTACAATTTTTTTACATAAATATTTACTTTCATCCAATAATTGACTGAACTGGAAAAGTGGAATCACTAAACTGGTTTACAGTTAGTTATGTAGTTAAGCTAGCTGTTAACCATCTTGTGTTCACATGCTTAGATATAATTTCTGAAGCGAAAATGCTAATAGAAATTCCTAAAACAGGTCTGTTACCACTTATCAGCGTGTAATTGGCATATTCAACATCCACCATGACAGATGCCACCAATTCAATAATTACAGCTCCAGAAATATAAGAAATATACATTATGCATTATTATCAACATCATGGGAGCAACAAATCAATCCAGCATGACATCCAACAAGGACCCCACAAAGATAAGCCTTGAGAACCCATAATGCAAATGATCACCAGAATTCAAATGGAAAATGTTGATCACTAGACGAAACGAAAAGGCCATCTCGCCAACTCCTATAGAAGATATCATTTTTCTCTTTGGGGAGTTGGGAAAGATGTTTTATTAGTCATATACAATGAAATTTACTGTTATCTGGAGGCTGCAACATCACGAGTCTACATACAAGTGGCAGTTGGTTAATGAATAACAACACCCCACCAGAATACATATCACAAGTTGGAAGGGTAGAAATGTGTAAAGCACATCAGCAAAAAACAAATTGACAGCAAATACACTTAACGGTCATACTACTTAACCTGAAACATTAAAGTGTCAACTGAAGTAGCATGTCATGTTGCCTATGCCCGTTATATAATTTTTAGTTACAGAGAACACACAGTAAACCAATGGCAATGACAACAATTTAGAATGTGTTACCTCATGCCAATCTACCAGCATCTTACTACTGTCCCACATGTGGTTATATAGTGTGCCATCTAACAAAGAGTAACACAGTATTAACCCACACTTATTCAGGGTCCTCATCTATCATTTCAAAGCATTTTCATCAAGAAACTGAACGAACGAACTACTAGAAATATCTAATTCAACAAAGCGAGTAGTCAAATCAGATCATCTGCATGCCAATATCTTTAACAAGTTTTACCCAAAGATGGTGCTATTTCTAAGCCCGAATCTAATAAAAGAGTGGTAAATCTAAAGTAGCAGAACATCTGATCCCTAACACACAAGATAAGCGAAAAAGAAATCAACTCGAGAGCTACTAAATTATTAAACAATTTAACAAGTGGCATCCAACAAGTACTCCACAAAGGTATGCCTTAAGAACCCCTAACCAAGATAATTACTAATATTCAATTTGAAAATGTTGAACATCACAAAGCAGGTGTCTGCTCGTTGCTGACCCGTAAGCATTTATGAATCTATTATTTCCTTTTAGCAACGTGTAACAATCCTCCATCTCCTCATCAAAGATTGGACATTCACCACAACCGTGTCACTTCCAATTGTTACAAACATGCCTTTTTAAGCATGATCGTGATTTAGTTTAAATCTGAGTAAGAGTAAAATTTATATTCCTAGCCATACAAATGCAGTTTCCAAACATACACATTAAGTTATTGGAGTTGTAAATCAAACATCATTGAACGAGATAGAATGATCAGCATAAAACGAAGATCTTAAGTTCACATCATAAAAAGTTCAACAAATCACTGAACCAATCCAAATAAGTATTAACTACATAAAAAATACAACAATATAATCACTAGAGCTTTGTAATTGTAGTAAATTATGGTTCTACACACAGATATAGCAGGTGGTTAATGTATAGCATACTGCATACAGTCTGAGAAACATATCACAAGCTGGAAGGATAAAAAGAGTATAACATGTTTATGAAGCATAACAAGAACAAGAAACCGCAACAACTAATGCACTCTCTTACTACTTAACCTGGAAAAGTATATTGTCAACTGGAACAGCATTAGCCTACTTTTGTCTAATAAAACTTACTTTCAAAAAACACACAGAACAGCCCATTTCAATGACAACAGATTTAGAATATGTGAACCATACCATAGTCACATAGTTCGCTACAGTAGCCACGAAAAAACATGGTACGAAATCGATCCGGATCGACCGGGATCGCGAATTGGATCGGTGATAATAGCGTTGAACATAACCCAGATAATCACTATTATTTAATCGGGAAGTGTTGAACATAAAAAATCAAGTGTCTGCAAGTCTGCAACTGGTCATAATTTCGACGGTTGATTAAGGCTATGTTTGGCGCAGAGCTTTCTGGAGCTTTTTGGGGCGATGAGCGGTGAGCAATGAGCTTTTTGATTTTTAGTGTTTGTTTGGCAAAAGAGCGGTGAGCTTTGCTATTTTTTAGGAATGCTCATTTTTTCAATGCTTCTTTAAGAAGCTGTGAGCGGTGAGTTGTGGCTACTGCTCACAGCTCACTCCTACTGCTCGCAGCTACTTTTGCCAAACATAGCCTAAAAGTAATTACATTTGCATTATTCAATCATGAGTAATAGCTGATCTAGTGTATCCTTATTATCAATGTATAAACTTCCTCTTTAATTGCTCAAAAAAAAATCCACATTTGACAGTGAAGTTGCCAATCGATCATCAAGAACAAGATAGGATGACCAACATAGCTTAATGTCCTAGTCATTTGTCATGTACATGGAGTTGATTTAGCCATGCCCGTTCTTTCTAGTTTATTGCGATCTATTGCTTCTTGTTTTACGGTGTTTGCAGCATGTCCTAAACCTGTAGTACATTTTTGGTATAAGATTGTGTATTGGTCTAGCAATTACTCTGTAGTACATTTTTGGTATAAGATTGTGTATTGGTCTAGCAATTACTCTCTCGGATTGTCCTGGAGTGGCGCGTTTTTCATTTTGTGCACCCATAGTCTGTATAGAATGCTTACCTTTTTTGGTGATTTAACGCAAACAAAGATTCTACAAATTACTAAACCAATCCAAATTACTTCTAACTAGAAAAACTATACACAAAAATAGCAAATTAAATTATCATCAAGACAATTCGAATGAATAATTTCTCATATAAATTGTACACATAACAATATAAATCTCGGTTATTGCTCATTTTAAGATCAATGAGGTCACGGCTATAACACGTTATTATAAAAAAGTTTTATCACTCATTTTAAGATCGCTCCCTAGCTGCTCAACTAAAAGCATTTACTAATCAATCATTACAACTACGAAAACTTAACAACAATATACGTTCGCCAAAAAAATTCGAATCAATAATTTCTCCATATAAATCGTACACAATACAATACAATACAGAATAACAATAAACAGCTACGATAACAACAATTTCGTTACGCCAAAAAACTCACAATTTAAATAGCGAAAGACGAAAACCGCATTAGCCACACCAATCGCCCCTCCCACAACAACATCAAACACGAAATGCCGCCCAAGCAACACTCTCGAAACCGACGTAACACTCGCCCAAACAATCAAAAACACACCCACACTCCCAAACAACAACACATCCTCATAAAAATAAATCAAGGAACAATGAACGAAACTCTAGAGGCATGACCACCTAGGAAACGAATACTGGTCCAACAGAAAACGACAAACATGTGTTTGTTATAAACAGGAACGACGTCGTTTTACAAGAACTGTTTGGTTAAGCCCGATTATCAATTGAGATCTATAGGCGCCTATGAGTAGGTTTATGGAAAGATGGGGTGGAGGTGGGGGGAGGTGGTGGGGAAAAGGGGAAGGAGGAGGGAGAGGATAGGGGGAAGAAGAGACGGCCGTCGCCGGAGAGTTCGAGGAAGTTTGAGGAGGTGGTAATGGGGATGAG
>LBNU01008066.1:72802-96813 GCA_014162995.1 Artemisia annua
TGGTTAGCTTTGATTGTGAAAATTAAGATCGTATTGAAAAATATTGTTTGTTTTGATGAAAATGATTAATGTAGTGTTTGTTTTGTGTATTTGAATGGAATAACATATACCTTTGATTCATTTTATTACACCCTTAACCGCTATATCAATCCATGACTATCTCTTCTTTTTATTTCATTACATTCTGATATTGAATGACATTTTCTCATATTCATCCATAAGCAATGTTTGAGAACATAGCAAACAATATGTGGAGATGATTCATTCTAATACGATGTAACAACTAGACAAGACGACCGAATAGTAATGGCTTATTCAATTATATCGTTCATTCCATTCCTTTATCATTCAATTCCATTAGACCAAACTTAAACCAAGTGTTTACAAGTAAATTGACAAAACGAAAGACATTTCATTTTGGGTTTGATGGACTCCTTTTAAAGTGAAATAATAATTATAATCGGGCATTCGGACTATTGGGCGTTTCGGTCTTTACTCTTCGACTGATTTTCTTTGAATGTTGTTGGGCCAGGTTGCTAGGCTTAAGACTTGGGGTGATTCTTTATAATGTAAATTTTCGGCTTAACTGATTAGATATCTGGCACATCTCTGATCTCCTGATCATTTGGAATTACCTGATCTAGTAAATTTTAAATGAAACATACTAAGGGGGACAAATTTTAGATTAGACTCTAAATACGGAAATTTTAATTTTAAAGACACCTAGACATGAGACATGAAAACAACAATGTGAATGTAGTTCTTGTTCAGGTTCTATAAGTTGGAACTAAGATAAGCTTACAGAAGTCGTACACCACGAACAGTTACCGTGAGTTTCATGTGTGTTGGTTGAGATTGAAATCGCATACTACTTGGTGTGTACCACTTGTGCCAGAAAAAATGTGGTAAATCGTCAAGCTATATGTTTTTTCAGGCAAAATGAAAAACATGCTTACAATTACACAATGTAAAATGTATTGACATATCCTAACTTTCAACCATGATTAAATGTTACAAAATTTAACTGTCACGTCTTAAGGACCATCACGTGTAATTATAACGAACTTTTTGTGAGTGAAAACATTGAACATAATAAAGTTTATAAATTGTATGCTGTGACATGCAAATGCTATTCATTCCCATTATGTGCATGTAATTCGGTAGCAAAATAAGCTTTATGAAGAACGTTAAATTAGGTTATGCAAATAACCAAACAACACAATTAAGAAATCTAAATCTTTGGTTTGAGGCATCAAGGTTTCATCACCAAAATTTACCACTTGACAGAGATGTTCCGATCAAGAGCTATGGCCAATAAGACCTCTCTAAGTGCACGTTTTCCACGATATAGGAAAGACAAAATAATCATCATTCAGAATATAATCACGATAAAGTTGGCTCTAACTGCGACTCAACAAGTACGTACAGTGGCTTCCCATGTGATCTCAGTCGTTCACGGCCCTGCATTAAGGAAAAAAATAATTTAATGAAATCAACCCAACAAAAATGTTGTTTGTTTGGAAAGTCATAGGCATAATATACGTTTTTCTTTTTTACCTTCAAGTCAGGTACTTCTATCACGCAAGCACACTCAACAACTTCAGCTCCAGCACGCTCTGGGAAACAAGATAAATGATGGAGTTTTGTTATGTTAATATTAAGATCTTTTCATGTACCGACAAAGACATTAATCTATAACACTAGGTTCTAATTGCATATGAAGAAATAGGTACCGAGTAAGTTCATTGCAGCACAAAGGGTGCCACCAGTAGCGATTAAATCATCAACAACTAAAGCTCGGTCTCCAAATTTTACTGCCCCAACATGCATTTCAATGCAATCTGACCCATATTCCAATATATACTTTTCTGATATCACTTCACCTGTATTTATAAACCTCACACTTGTTTATCTCATAACCGCTTGCTAAACTATAATATATTCATGACACAGCCTCACAGGTGTATATGTTGTGGATCAGATTGATGAGTTAGGCCCAAGTTATTCATTGAGCCCATATTAATTTATCTAAGCCCAAACTAAAATTTCTCAAAGACTCCACATTCGGCCCGAATTGTGAAATTGTTTTAATTGCTATTTCAGTAAGAGAAAACTATCCCTGCAGACTGCAGTTTGCTGCAGGGTCTTAGGGATGCTTATTTGTGTTCATTCAGGTGATAAACATGATATATGATTCTAAAATTTGAATTTTATGGACAACCTGCATAAAATAGAAGCACCTTTATAAAAGCCTCATTTGTAACGTTAAGAATTAATGTACTGCGTAATAAACTTTTCTCTCAAAGGGCGTGTTAAAATCATTCCAGCACCATTCTGCCCAAGACATTATAAAAATGGAAGTTGTGACATACCAGGTAGTTTTTTTGGCTTCCTTAATGGAACAAACTTTGCCCCTATTGCAAGTGCAATTGGAGGACCGAAAATAAAACCCCGAGCCTCAATTCCTGGAATAAACAACCATGTTCATTAGCATATTGTTTTCTGAAGAATAAAAATACATCTTAACTGCAATTTTTTACTTGATCCCTTTAACATCCCTAGATACCACAATAATTGCATCTTTTTACTATAATATGCGCTAGAGACCTTTGTTTGTCCAAATTAAAGTGAATCTTTTGACAAAAAGTGAATTACAACAAATTATTTAATGATTCTTATGGGACCAAAAGGTAATTTGTTTTCATATAAATGTCACAACTGTGGTAGGACAACCCTAAAAAAGGAGCCACTACTTTGTAAAATCCCACTGTCAACAATAACATATGTAATGTTCATGTGAACAATAGAATGATACATCTTAATAAAGACGATCTTTGTTTAACAATGCAATTATGATTAAATGACACTGATTGGAATTTGGACAAAATATATTATGCCAAGTCAACTATTGTATTGTATTGTAACTAAAACAAAATTGTCATTATATGGCAAAAAATTAAAAGAGACAAGAACTTAACAAGTTATAATGTTACCGAACCTAACATGGCAGGCCAGGTATATATAATCCATGGACCCGAAGCCAGTATGTTATCTTGTTTTTATGCAGTTAGAATCCAATCCGAATGAGGTGCACACCTCTCACAATCTTGGGGTTTACTATAAACTAATTATGAACCAAACCTCGTATACATGCTTTAGATTTATCATGTAATAGGATGAAACCAAATGATTGATCTAACTATAGGACGACGATCCCTAATAGCCCCGAAAGTGAACAGATAAGGTAAATAAATGTAACAGTATGCAATGTACTAAAGATAAAGATATTAGTTCTGCTTAATGATTTGATGATAAGTCCAATTAAAACAAAGGTTACTTGATTACACTAGACTAGACTATCCACCTTTTGCAAATGATCTACCAAACAATAATTGATTATAAGAATGTGACACCCAAAATGTGTTCAATCATTAACCATAAAGAGAGTGTAAGAATATGGGAGTGAGGATAAAATCAATGTATATGCACTCATTTAAAAGTGAAAGAATTGAGGCTCAAATTCAAAAGCATCTAATCCAAATAGTAACAAATCTTAAAAATCAGCAATGTAATCAAATGATAAAAATAAAACTTTATGTCCTCATATTCAATATCTATCATCACGACACTCGGGCCCCCTGCCCTTCCCCCTAAACAACAAGAACCACCATTATCCCACCCAAAATTTGGATGTTTATAGAGAAAGAGCACATGTTTTAGCAAGCCAAGACCACTCTTAGCCGCTCATACTAAGTAATCAATGAGAATGCCTTTTCCCACAATCTTTCTCACTATATGAACCACTGAAAAATAAAATTGTATGTTCGCGACATTTCACTCCAAAACAAAACAAATAATAATGTGGCCCTTCAAGGTTCTGTTGTAACTTTAGTACATAAGAAAGGTCACCACAAACTTATGGAACAAAATATGTTACAGTATATTTGGTCTAATAACTAACTTGAATCATTGAGGATGGGTCATAATCCCCATTAATTGGCAATCAATATCGACTCAAGAGGGGTGTTTGGCACCGCTTATAAAAAATGTCTATTTGTTTATTGATTTCTAAATAGAAAACTTCAAGTTGCTTATTCGAAATAATGTACTTCACTTACAAATAATTAGATAATCAGTTTGGATAAACAACCTCAAAAGTGGTTCATACAACGCAATGCAGATAAATAGTTTTATTAAGTGATCCAGTAAGTGTAAGAGGATGTTTCGATTGCTTATTAAAGTGCTTATCGGCTTATTTTCAAGCAAATAAGAAGTTTTGAGCATTTGGATACAAATGCTTATGTTTATTGTAGAGTAACTAAGTGCTTATTTTAAGATTTGAGAGTCTATAAGCGCTTTGAAATAAGTGATCCCAAACACCTTGTCTCTTAAATAAGTGAGTGTAAGATACAAGCATAATTGAGCTTATCTTCACAACATTGCCTACCATCATGTTACTAGGGTTTTCTAATCTTTTGTGTGTGTAAAGTTGAGCATTCAACCCTACTTTTAAATAAATAATCGACGAAAAGTTTAACCATGATGAATCAACTCAATTCACACCCAAAGTGGATACAAACTATACAAAAAAAACAATATAATAAGTACCTGCAATTACGGATATGTTTTCATGTTTGTAACGCTCAACAAACAAATCAATGGTGTCTTTGAATGCCTTTGGGTCAAGCAACAATGTAGTTATGTCTTGAAACATTATACCTATAAATCATAAAACCAAACTTTCATTACCAAGTACCAATCATGAATGTAGAACAGTATACATGCTGATCTCTCACAACAATTTACTCTTAAGAGCATATGCAATGGTCACTATACAACTTATCCTCACACCACCATTACTCCGCAATAATCACTACAAGTGTAACCACTAGAAACAAAATAAAGAAAAGAAAACACACTCGTTTGCTCGGCTTCCAAACCACTGCAATGGTGACCGGCCATTAGGTCACCACGATTCATTAAGGATGCTAAGTACATCAAAGTGTAACTTACTTTTATAAATAATCTCAGTAAATAAAGTTTATCGAGGAACATTATGGTGAACCATAAATATATGCCAAATAACAAAAATCATCTTGTCTTGAGAATGTAACTAAAATCATCTATTGTCAATAGTAAATGGTCCCTAATACCACTGTTTGCCTTCAATTTGGATCCTTTCAAGTATGTTTCTAATCTCACTCCAAATGGCCTAGCTAGTGCAGTTATATATGATATTTTTGCCCAAATATTATCAAAATACTAGTATCAAAGATAAACAATTAACCACATGCATGATTTCGATCTGTATTTCACCCCGCATATATTTTTTCTTGAAGTAAATTTAAGGTAAAACACTCGAGGCCTTTGGTCTAGTGGTATGTGAGTCGCTCATCAACCTAGATTTTGTAGGTTCAAGTATCGCTGAAGGCATAAGATGTATTGTGAGATAGCTGGTATAGGGTGCGAAAAAAATGCCGTTAAAAAAAATTAAGGTAAAACATAAAGCCCCACAATATTTTTTATGGCATGGCCGGGACATATCATGTTGAGGAAGAATCCACCGCATCACCATTTCATGTATATAGAAAACTGAAGATCTTAAACTATCTTACAAATAAAAAGTCCAAAAAAAAAAAAAAAAAAAAAAANAAAGAAAAAAAAAACGACAGAAGCCCACGAATGATAATACTCGTACCTGGTTTAGGAAAGTGTGGGATGACACGGAGTGCAGATTTGATGCCGGAGATACGACTGTCATGGTCGCCGGCAGCCATGTTGACGATGCGCAGGAGCAGTTGAAGAGAGTTAATGAGGGAATATAATGGAAAATGAGAGGGAAACAACTGTACGTATTTATAGGAATATGTGACATTGAGATAATAAAGGAAGTGGCTTTTTGAGTTGAATGTTTCCTAGGGGGTGAGTGGGCATACTGCACAAGAAAGAAGGGGTAATTTGAAACTTCTTGTTTATCTGTATTTTTTTTTTCTTTATTTTTTATATCTCAAAATTTTATAGTCAGAGCGATTAATTTTATATCTAAGAGCACAAGGTATGGTGCCAACGGATAACACGTTATTAGTATGTCACATCACCGCTATCTCATCAACTCACAATAACACATCAATAACTAAAATACCTCTCCTTCATAACACACCAATAACATAGTATTGGGTCCCACAAAATACTCCACTAAAAATATCCACTACTCACAATACAAAAATAATAATAATAATAATAATAATAATAATAATAATAATAATAATAATAATAATAATAATAATAAATTAAAAAAGAAAAAAAAAAATTCTTGATGCATTTGGCATCTCGTTTTGGCGTGTTGGCTGGTACAAGGTTTGGGGCGCCATCGGTCGTTCTAGGGTGCGTTTGGCGAGTTATTCGACACCCTACTATATGCTCTAAACCTATGCGTCTATCATCTTGTTAGTTGCATTATAGGAACCCGATAAATCACTACGATGTTGATTTAGGTATAAAATTAGTAATGATAGGCACAATTTAATCATTTTTTTCTTAAGATACTTTAGCTTAACCATAAGCTAATGTAAACAACCAACTTTGTTTGAGTGAGAGAGCTTACAAAAACTTAATTTAAAATTCAAAAGCTCCGGAATTTATAAGCGCAAAACTTATTTAAGATTTACCACTTCTTTTTGTTTCGATAAAACATTAGTTAGTGTCAAAAGTTATTAAGAACTCGACATGGATTAATGGACTTGACACAAAAGTCAATTATATAGTACTCCATCCGTCTCAAAATAATGGTTCACATTTCCTTTTTGAGATGTCTCAAATTAATTGTCCACTTTTCATTTTAAGTAATGAAAAGAGAATTTAGTGAAAAAATATTATATTTGAGTGGTTGAAAATTGTATTGTGCCACTTTTGTTCAACTCTGTGATTTTTGTCTTCTGACAATAATTTTGAAACGGGGTCGGAGGGAGTAAAAAGAAACTTTAGACTTGAAGTTGACCAAAATAACCAGAGTTAACCTTGGTCCAATTTGACTTGCCAAAAGTAAATGTACTTTGCGATGTTGGTCTTCCACTATGCGATTGATCGTTTGAGGGGCATACCACGAGTTACAACCACCTTAATTTAAGCACATTACAAACCGGAAAAGAAAAACCTTAAACTGAAAATTCTGATCATAGTCTATATTCGGATTGGTCGTTGATTTGGTTCCTATTTTCTCAAGTAAGAAAAGATGTGAAAGCTAGTGTTCTATTTTGGTCTTCATATGCGAGCTAGCTTGATACTTCTATGATCATAATTTGATTCTAATCTAGAACAAGCAGTTATAACCTATTACCACATATTTTTTCATTCTTTATATGCACACATGATTTCTTTACATCATTTGATATTAGAAATATGCGTTTTAAATAAATAAGTCAACAAAAGAAGAAACATATTGTGCATTGATTGTGATATTTATACGCTATAATATAATTAACTGCATTGATACGGTAGCGTTAAAGTTGATGAAAACGAGTTTATTCACTTCTTAAAATGGACAATGCAAATGCATATATACAATCTAACCGAATAAATAAAGTTTGCAAACTATGATATGATTCGATCTATATAACAGGTCCTTTGTAACGGTTAAACTTGTAGATATACAGTTGTCCGCAAGTATAAAAAGAAGATCTTGAAGCCATTGAAACCTTCAAAAAGACAACAGTCCAACGTAAAAATGGTAAGAGTAAAAAGTAAAAAGTGAAAAGTGGAGATTTGAGTCGTTTGCCAACAAAGTACGTCACCTTGGTTGGATAAAAACACAAGACAAAAAAGAGAGGACAAACGCAATATATGTTAACGTTGACCATTCTTGAGCATATACTATTTTCACTGGACCACATTGGCAAGTGCCATCAATGGAGCTATTGGTCATTTAACTAAGCCAAGGGTTGAATATGTAATTGTACATTATGATTTGATAACTCTAGTCTCTAGTGACTATTATTACAAATTTTTCAAAGGACATGCGATGACATTAGCTAAAGGGTACAGTTTCGCTAGAAAATACCTCTACTGTCTATACCCGGTCCTGAAGCTAGAGGTCCAACTGTCAATTGGTTTTGCGTTTTTATTTTCTAAGGGAAATTTGCATTTATATGATCTACGACATCATTTATTTCTACCGAGCAGGTGAGCTCGTGAGTTGCTGTGGGGATACTTTATCTATGCATAGAACAATTGTGATGATGTATATGCAGGTGCAATTGTTAGTATGGGAGTGTGTTTTTAATGTGAATGTTTTTTAACATGTTAATTTGAGTTTGTTTTGCTATAATAGTGTATGTACCTAATCTTTTTAATGTGAATGTTTTTGAACACGTTAATTTGAGTTTGTTTTGCTATTATAGTATACGTACCTAATCTTTTAATGTGAATGTTTTTGAACATGTTAATTTGAGATGGTTTTGATATTGTAGTGTATGTACTTGATCTTTTTAATGTGAATATTTTTGAACATGTTACTTTGAGTTTGTTTTGCTATTATAGTGTATGTACCTAATCTGTCTCTTCATTAGATAACTAAACTGCATCCAAATACTTGTCACAATTTTAACTCCTCGATTCCTCGATTGTAGATCAAAATACATACATAAAGCCTAATGATATGACTGATCAAAACTACAACTTATATTATGAACAATTGACCTGATCCAAACAGAAAACATGTGTTTTTAAACATTCGTCATTTTTGCAGTGACCTGATCTAAGCGAACACGTCATTTTGAGCCCTTAATCTTACAGCAACTCGAATGATGCCAGAGACTGCAATGCCAACTCGCAATCACCACTTGAACTTGTAACAAATCAAAATTTATATCATAGTATGTAGAAAAATGAATATAGTAATAGGTAAACTTATGACAAATATAAAACTAATTTGCACCTCCTGTGACATGTTGCAAGTCGATTTGCATAATCATCAACCGCATGCTGTTGTGAAGTACAACTAACGCTAAACTCGAATGTTACCCTAGTTCTCACATTTCAAAATAATGGTTCTGAGTTCAATCTGCATTAAAAGTTTAAAGCGTTAAAGATCCCCAACCAGTAAGGTCAAAGCTTTAGGAAGGGTACACATAAGTATAAAGATTTAGTATTGAATGCATCCTGAGTCATTCTTGTTTTCAGCAATATACAAACCTCTAACTCAATTAAGCTTGCAACTGTAAGCATTGCATCAGGCAATCCATTATAGCCGTGGTTTCAACCACCTATTTTGGATAAGCTACTTCCTATTACGCCATAAGTTAAAACAATTCTAATTAGAATTTCATGAATCATTTAGGAAGCCCATTTGGGATAGCTTATATCAAAACTCTTATCTATGTCTCGAGCTTATTTTATGAACTAACGAATAAATAATCATTGATATAAGTTGTCTCAAACACCCTTATTAAATCCCTCTTTGTATCATAGTGGTATTTTGTGAGGTTGTTTTATAAAATGGCAGCTTAAATTTACAGTCAATATGTGCACCAATGCGAGAAATGG
The DNA here is from genome assembly GCA_014162995.1 of Artemisia annua. Taxonomy (NCBI): domain Eukaryota; kingdom Viridiplantae; phylum Streptophyta; class Magnoliopsida; order Asterales; family Asteraceae; genus Artemisia; species Artemisia annua. The sequence goes on from LBNU01008066.1 coordinate 82,343, forward strand.
AAAAATTATTGTATACTACGGAAAACATCAATGTCTACATTGTTGACACCATTTCCACCTTGAACCATTAGTCTCTAGCTAACAGCATCAATTGGTGTCCAAACCGACTAAGCAGCCATGGCTGCACTTAGTCCAGCTGTAGCATTCGCAATTGTAGTCGCTTTAACCTCTCAAACCCTATATAGAAACCCTTTAATTAACCCCTCCTGTCTTAATATAACTGGCCTGTACAACTAACCCCATCAAGTTATAATCACACTTCTTCTTCAAGAACATCTACTTCAGCTAGTAGCTCGAAAGTCATATATTACCTTTAACAACATTGTCTTAGCACCTATTAACACATATACTAATGTAAAACATGATTATTAAATAACTAATTGTAACACATATTTTTAAAGCATAACTTGTAACCTCCAAAATAGCATGTTCTAGGTCTGTATATCACAATATCATAATCTAGGAAAAAAAAAGAGGGTCGATTTTTATGGGTGTTAAAAAGTATATACATTTAAAATTCAATCAAATATTTATCAGATACATACCTCTGGTTCTTTAGTCAAGATCATTATTTTAAAGTGACATTGACTGTGCCGCTCCCGATTCTACAATGAGATTAAAAGTTGCAGTCGAAAGCACTTTAAATGAAAATCCTACGGTCGTATATGACTTTGTTCCAGGTCTCAATTATTCAGTGAATTGGTTGTGAAAGCAGCTTGACAACTCCAGGGTTTACGTGGTCAACCTAGCCACCTCCAGGTCACAATGAATATTTTGCAGTTTTTCAGGTTTTAATACTCAAATTTTTCCAGAAACAAAATATAAAAATTATGTCAGGTCAATCCTGACAGCGTCAGGCCTTACAACCTGACGACGTCAGGTACTGTATCTGCACAATTTTCCAGATTTTGTTTTTCAGCTGGAAATCTTATATTTTTAAAAAAAATTTAGAATTTTAAATTTCCAGAAATCTGTAGACATTTATTTTGCAAGCATTATATCTTACCTTACTTTCTAGGATTTAAATTTTATGTAGATTTTATCGCCGATTTTATGCGAGGTTTTGTGTTTTGTTTTCTTAGTTAATTACAGGTTATATTGGACAAGAAGATAAAGAGGAAGTTGGAGGAATATAGATTTATATTTATTTTCTTGGAGGAAGATTTAACCATGTTTTCACATCGTCCATGCCGAGCAAATCAAGGGAGTACTAGTTTCTTTCTCCCTTTTATCATACTTTGATGCTTTGTAGGAACATTGGGGACAATGTTCAATTTAAGTGTAGGGATGGTAAATGGGATACCTTAGAAACTAAGAGAAATACTTGTTTGGGCAAATTTGGCACCAAATTTAATTTTTTTTACAATATATAGGAGTGAAACATTAGTCTTAATGAGCGTCTCATGAATAGGAATTATATTACTAGCACAAAAACCCTACCACTCAAAAATTTCCACCCCAAAAATGTGAGGTTCGCCTTTAGATTATTAGAAAAAAGCATTCACCTTTAATGCTTATGAGTGTACCGGTAGTATATAGATTCTAGAACTTGCGTTGGTGATACATCCCGAGACCGCTAGTGAGACTACATTCGTGTAGTTAGGATTTACTATATGATAAGAGGCATTAGGATAACCCTTTGTTTTAAACATGTTTTATAATTACATTAGCTTCATTGGTCAAGTAATTTTCCCACACCTTTGCGATGTACTCTTTAGTACACGATACCCCTGGTACACCCCTCAGAGCCTATCTTTTTCGCGGTTCTCGTGATATTTTGGTGGATTCTGAAATATTAATGAAGAACATTGTTTACAATCCACCCCAAATATACATCCAAATCGCCTTAGCCTACCTTGTATGCACTTATTTTCAGTGCATTATTGCTACATGTTTAAACCCTTTGTCAATTATCTAATTGGTTACATGGTTGATAAGTCGAGTCATATCTTGTAAATATTGTTTTGGGACGATTGGGACTCATGGTTAAAAGTACTAGTCGTTATGGAGTGAAAGGGGAAATCATTACCACTTATATACGTTAACGTTTAAAGTACTCCAAGTGTTTTAATTTTCTTAATTCGGGTCGTTAATTAGTTATGTAAAAGTTCAAGTGTAGGGAGGATGCGAGATACCTTTGATGTATTATTTTGGATGGTAGAGCAAGAGTGTATGAAGAAAAAAAATCTGAAAAAATGAAAAAAAAAATGAAAAAAAAATATAGAAAAAGAAAAGTGAAAAAAGCATACGGGCTACCATCCGCGTCTTTTATTTATGTTTAAGTCATTATAGGGTCTTGAAAAATAAAAAAAGAGTTAGTAGTTAGTAAGTTGAGTCGAGTATTGGCTTAGCAACGCCTCATTGTACATGTAATTGACCAAGATAATTGACTAGCCACCAGTAAAAATCCCTTTATCTAACAAACCGTGTTTTTCATACCCTTACACCTAACATTATAACCCTTTTTAAAGACCTCTTTGATAGTTTATCCTAGGTGCTTACGCCAAAGTGGTGGAGGTTTGATCCTTTCCCAAGCCTATGGTAATCTATGTGCTATGACAGGTAGAGAGTGTTATATTTTTCCCGTTTCCATATGTGTTATATATACTTATTACACCAGAGAGATGTGAGAATCCAAACACTTATTGTGATGTGCTAGTATATAGTTTCCGTGCTTGTTTTGACTAACGTGGAATAATTGTATGTTGTAATTACTTTTATATTAATGTTAAATGACCCCTAACTTATAGGTTGATTAGAATAAAAGCTCATTTGCTTGAGGACAAGCAAATCTCAAGTGTAGGGATATTTTATAAGGATTTATTTCATACCTTTTTAAGGGGTCATTTAAGCCCAAAATCGTGATTATATGATCAAATATTGCCTCAAATCGTTTCTTTTTGTATTTTATGTACATGGGATGAGAATTCTGGAATATGGAACTTTTTGGACGAAAAAGAGAAGAAAACAACAAAGTCGCAAAAAACCTGTCAGGAAAGAAGACCTGACGGTGTCACGTTATGTCTTGTGACGTCGTCACCTTCTGTTTTGAAGCTAGAAGAATTTACACAAGTCGGGTCAGAAATAAATCAAGGATTTGCACCTGACGGCGTCAGGTGTATTTTGGAGAAGGACGTCACGTGTAGAGATTACAATTGACGGCGTCACGGCTTATTTTGTGATGCTGTCAGAACAGCGACATGCACAAGATGAAACCCTAATCACGGCGATCTGACGGCATCAGGATCCATAACCTGACGTCGTCAGCCTTGTAAATCTATATATAGTTTTCGATTTTTATTCATTGATGAGGTGAAAAGTGTACCCATTTAAGAGGGTCATTTAAGCCCTAATTCGTGATAATATGATCAAATATTGCCTTAAATCGTTCCTTTTGTCATTTTAGGTACTTTTGAGAAGAATTCTGGAAAACACATCATTTTGGACGTTTTTGGAGCATAAAGTGAAGAAAACGACAAAGTCTCAAAAGAATGCTGGAAATCCTTCCTGACGGCGTCAGAGTCACAATGTGACGCCGTCAGCCAACCAAGACAAAGGAGTGGATTCTGACTATACGTTACGCCCTAAGCAAGAATTGTGATGTTTACACCTGACGGCGTCAGGTGTTAACAATCCTAGGCCGTCAGGTGTAATGCTAAAGAGAGACGGCCCAGAGCTATTTTACAAGTGACGGCGTCAGAAGTAGATCTAGGCCATCCGAGAACCCTAATGGCGGCGAGCTGACGGCGTCAGGACCTATAACCTGACGCCGTCAGAGTGTATTTTCTATATATACTTTTCTATTTTTCATTCATTAGTGTGCAAATTTTTGGGAACAAACCCTAGACGATTTTATCAGCTTTTTAAAGGGTTTTTCACCCTTGACTCTTCCATGTTCAATTGAAGATAAGTCTCCATTCAAATTAATCAATATGTCTATGTGTTGGTTAATTATATCTTATGCTTGTCTTTCAATTAACGTGCTAGGCTAGATTTACCTTGTGTTTGCTTAGATCTAATGAAACCTAACTATTGATTATTGGTTGTTAGTGTGTTATTACTTGTATTGGATGATTGTTTATCGATGTTAGGCTTAAGAAAACTGGCTAACCTCCTATACGGTAATTTGCTTGAACATTGTAATTGTACATTATGATTTGATAACTCTAGTCTCTAGTGACTACTATTACAAATTTTTCAAAGGACATGCGATGACATTAGCTAAAGGGTACAGTTTCGCTAGAAAATACCTCTACTGTCTATACCCGGTCCTGAAGCTAGAGGTCCAACTGTCAATTGGTTTTGCGTTTTTATTTTCTAAGGGAAATTTGCATTTATATGATCTACGACATCATTTATTTCTACCGAGCAGGTGAGCTCGTGAGTTGCTGTGGGGATACTTTATCTATGCATAGAACAATTGTGATGATGTATATGCAGGTGCAATTGTTAGTATGGGAGTGTGTTTTTAATGTGAATGTTTTTTAACATGTTAATTTGAGTTTGTTTTGCTATAATAGTGTATGTACCTAATCTTTTTAACGTGAATGTTTTTGAACACGTTAATTTGAGTTTGTTTTGCTATTATAGTATATGTACCTAATCTTTTAATGTGAATGTTTTTGAACATGTTAATTTGAGTTGGTTTTGAATTTTGATAGTGTAGTGTATGTACTTGATCTTTTTAATGTGAATATTTTTGAACATGTTACTTTGAGTTTGTTTTGCTATTATAGTGTATGTACCTAATCTGTCTCTTCATTAGATAACTAAATAGTTCTCCGATTATAAATCTCAAAGTGACAAAAATCACCATTAAAAACTGCATCCAAATACTTGTCACAATTTTAACTCCTCGATTCCTCGATTGTAGATCAAAATACATACATAAAGCCTAATGATATGACTGATCAAAACTACAACTTATATTATGAACAATTGACCTGATCCAAACAGAAAACATGTGTTTTTAAACATTCCTCATTTTTGCAGTGACCTGATCTAAGCGAACACGTCATTTTGAGCCCTTAATCTTACAGCAACTCGAATGATGCCAGAGACTGCAATGCCAACTCGCAATCACCACTTGAACCTGTAACAAATCAAAATTTATATCGTAGTATGTAGAAAAATGAATATAGTAATAGGTAAACTTATGACAAATATAAAACTAATTTGCACCTCCTGTGACATGTTGCAAGTCGATTTGCATAATCATCAACCGCATGCTGTTGTGAAGTACAACTAACGCTAAACTCGAATGTTACCCTAGTTCTCACATTTCAAAATAATGGTTCTGAGTTCAATCTGCATTAAAAGTTTAAAGCGTTAAAGATCCCCAACCAGTAAGGTCAAAGCTTTAGGAAGGGTACACATAAGTATAAAGATTTAGTATTGAATGCATCCTAAGTCATTCTTGTTTTCAGCAATATACAAACCTCTAACTCAATTAAGCTTGCAACTGTAAGCATTGCATCAGGCAATCCATTATAGCCGTGGTTTCAACCACCTATTATGGATAAGCTACTTCACCCTATTACGCCATAAGTTAAAACAATTCTAATCAGAATTTCATGAATCATTTAGGAAGCCCATTTGGAATAGCTTATATCAACTCTTATCTATGTCTCGAGCTTATTTCATGAACTAACGAATAGATAATCATTGATATAAGTTGTCTCAAACACCCTTATTAGATCCCTCTTTGTATCATAGTGGTATTTTGTAAGGTTGTTTTATAAAATGGTAGCTTAAATTTACAGTCAATATGTGCACCAATGCGAGAAATGGAAAAATTATTGTATACTACGGAAAGCATCAATGTCTACATTGTTGACACCATTTCCACCTTGAACCATTAGTCTCTAGCTAACAACATCAATTGGTGTCCAAACCGACTGAGCAGCCATGGCTGCACTTAGTCCAACTGTAGCATTCGCAATTGCAGTCGCTTTAACCTCTCAAACCCTATATAGAAACCCTTTAACCCCTCATGTCTTAATATAACTGGCCTGCACAACTAACCCCATCAAGTTATAATCAGACTTCTTCTTCAAGAACAGCTACTTCAGCTAGTAGCTCGAAAGTCATATATTACCTTTAACAACATTGTCTTAGCAGTATTTCTGGGCTACTTCCTAATATGAGCAAAAGCACTATCTTCTTTGGTAATGTACAAACTGATGTAGCAGCTGAGATTCTTAATATTCTACCTTTTACTGTTGGTAAGCTACCAGTGAAATACTTAGGAGTTCCACTTCTATCCAAAAAGCTTGGTACTAAAGAATGCAAAAAGCTGATTGATAAAGTCAGGTGCAAAGTGGAGGATTGGAAGAACAACTACCTATCATATGCCGGAAGGTTACGACTCATAGCTTCTGTATTATCGTCTTTACATGCATACTGGGCTGCTGTATTCTTAATTCCTAAGACAGTCATTAAAGATATTGATAGAGTGTTGAAGGGGTTCTTGTGGTGTAAAGGAGAGCTTAAAAAAGGGAAAGCAAAGGTTGCTTGGAGTTCTGTGTGCAGTCCTAAGGATGAAGGTGGTTTGGGGTTGAGAAAATTGGGGTATTGGAATGAAGCACTCTTGATTAAAAACCTGTGGAACATAGTTGCTGGGAAGGACACATTATGGGTCAAATGGGTAAATGTTGTAAAACTTAAAGGGCAAAGCATCTGGGAGGTTCAAAAGAAATATAATGATTGCTGGATTTGGAAGGCTTTGCTGGATATGAGGGACAAGATTAAAGAATATGTCTGCAATGTGAATGGTCAAGTTGTATGGAAGAATAAAGATGGAAGGACTATTGATTACTCTACTAAAGCTGTGTATGATACTATCAGTCTTAATGGAAACAAAGTAAAATGGCATAAAGTGGTGTGGTTTTCTCAATGCAATCCTAGAATGGCATTTATTCTATGGATGGCTATAAGGGGCAAATTGCAAACTCAAGACAGAATCATGATGTGGAACAATGACCCTAACATGAAGTGCTCTCTATGTAAAAAGGTCCAGGATTCTCATAAACACTTATTCTTTGAATGTGACTTTTCTAAGTGTATATGGAGTAGTCTTAAAAAGAAGATGGGCAAAGATTGGATGGATGATACATGGGAGAATATTACTGAGCAGTATGCTAATGGTCCTTGTGATAATACAATTAATAGTGTCCTATCATGAATGGTGCTAGCTACTACTGTCTACTACATATGGAAGGAAAGGAATACTAGAATGTTTACTGGTGAGAAGTTGGAACCACATGTTCTGAAGAATGTTATTATGGAGAAAGTCAAACTTCAACTTCTCTGCTTAAAAGTCAAAAAATCCACTCAAGTTCTGAATGTTGCTAAAGAGTGGGATGTGGAGATGAATATAGTTGTGCAAAAAGTATGAGCAGAAACAGTGTCATGCTTTAAGGGGTGTTTGGATACACTGTTTATGTACAACTTCCAACTAATAACTATAATGGTTTTAGTTGGACCTGAATGACATGGGTTTCAGTATTTTGCTGGTCATTTAGGTTTGCAGAGGGCCTTGTATCTTGGCTTTGAGAACCTTTCTATGTCAGCCCTGACTTGTAATCAGTGGATGATGAAGTATCACTATTACAAGACTGGTCAACTGCATAGTTAAAGGCCCACTTGAGGTCATAAAGTAGGTTGCCTGCTCATTGGTGGAGTGCCAACCAGATGATGCCTGTTTGTGGCCTTTGAAGTACTAATGTGAGGATGTAGCTGCATTGGTATGGAAATGGTCATTAATGGGAAATGTATTCTAGGTGGGATGTATCCTTGGGTAAGTCCAGCCATGTGAGTGATGCCACTTGTAGAAATGTAGCTCTATGGCTGTGGATCCCCAATGGAATAGGAGTTTTACTCACTATCTTGGTGAAGCCTTCTACAAGAGCCTCTGATTGTTTCTAGTATGGGCTACTGGAACAGTTAGGTAGGGTGTTTGTAAGTAGGAAATGTAGCCAAGGTGTGTGGTTTCTCCATGGTTGCCTAGGACTGATATATCTAGTACACTGCTAGAATATCATCCTAGAAGAATGGTGAATTGTATCAGCTATGTCTCTTTATTATTAGCTGTTGTGTATTCCTCTGGTATGAAAAGGATCAAATGGGACATGTCCATTGTGATGCCTTAGAATCTGGTTGTAACTGATTATAATGTTTGTGTTATAATAATATTCACCATTTCAGAGAAAAAAAAAACATTGTCTTAGCACCTATTAACACATATACTAATGTAAAACATGATTATTAAATAACTAATTGTAACACATATTTTTAAAGCATAACTTGTAACCTCCAAAATAGCATGTTCCAGGTCTGTATATCACAATATCATAATCTAGAAAAAAAAATCCATATAATTTTTACTGTAGTATTTAAAAAAGTAGCTAAACGTGTAAACTTGTTGTCCAAATGGCTAAAATGAACAACAATCACAAAGAGGGTCGATTTTTATGGGTGTTAAAAAGTATATACATTTAAAATTCAATCAAATATTTATCAGATACATACCTCTGGTTCCTTAGTCAAGATCATTATTTTAAAGTGACATTGACTGTGCCGCTCCCGATTCTACAATGAGATTAAAAGTTGCAGTCGAAAGCACTTTAAATGAAAATCCTACGGTCGTATATGACTTTGTTCCAGGTCTCAATTATTCAGTGAATTGGTTGTGAAAGGAGCTTGACAACTCCAGGGTTTACGTGGTCAACCTAGCCACCTCCAGGTCACAATGAATGTTCTGCAGTTTTTTCAGGTTTTAATACTCAAATTTTTCCAGAAACAAAATATAAAAATTATGTCAGGTCAATCCTGACGGCGTCAGGCCTTACAACCTGACGACGTCAGGTACTGTATCTGCACAATTTTCCAGATTTTGTTTTTCAGCTGGAAATCTTATATTTTTGAAAAAAAATTAGAATTTTAAATTTCCAGAAATCTGTAGACATTTATTTTGCAAGCATTATATCTTACCTTACTTTCTAGGATTTAAATTTTATGTAGATTTTATCGCTGATTTTATGCGAGGTTTTGTGTTTTGTTTTCTTAGTTAATTACAAGTTATATTGGACAAGAAGATAAAGAGGAAGTTGGAGGAGTATAGATTTATATTTATTTTCTTGGAGGAAGATTTAACCATGTTTTCACATCGTCCATGCCAAGCAAATCAGGGGAGTACTAGTTTCTTTCTCCCTTTTATCATACTTTGATGCTTTGTAGGAACATTGGGGACAATGTTCAATTTAAGTGTAGGGATGGTAAATGGGATACCTTAGAAACTAAGAGAAATATTTGTTTGGGCAAATTTGGCACCAAATTTATTTTTTTTACAATATATAGGAGTGAAACATTAGTCTTAATGAGCGTCTCATGAATAGGAATTATATTACTAGCACAAAAACCCTACCACTCAAAAATTTCCACCCCAAAAATGTGAGGTTCGCCTTAAGATTATTAGGAAAAAGCATTCAACTTTAATGCTTATGAGTGTACCGGTAGTATATAGATTCTAGAACTTGCGTTGGTGATACATCCCGAGACCGCTAGTGAGACTACATTCGGGTAGTTAGGATTTACTATATGATAAGAGGCATTAGGATAACCCTTTGTTTTAAACATGTTTTATAATTACATTAGCTCCATTGGTCAAGTAATTTTCTCACACCTTTGCGATGTACTCATTTTTAGTACACGATACCCCTAGTACACCCCTCAGAGCCTATCTTTTTCGCGGTTCTCGTGATATTTTGGTGGATTCTGAAATATTAATGAAGAACATTGTTTACAATCCACCCCAAATATACATACAAATCGCCTTAGTCTACCTTGTATGCACTTATTTTCAGTGCATTATTGCTACATGTTTAAACCCTTTGTCAATTATCTAATTGGTTACATGGTTGATAAGTCGAGTCATATCTTGTAAATATTGTTTTGGGACGATTGGGACTCATGGTTAAAAGTACTAGTCGTTATGGAGTGAAAGGGGAAATCATTACCACTTATATACGTTAACGTTTAAAGTACTCTAGGTGTTTTAATTTTCTTAATTCGGGTCGTTAATTAGTTATGTGAAAGTTCAAGTGTAGGGAGGATGCGAGATACCTTTGATGTATTATTTTGGATGGTAGAGCAAGAGTGTATGAAAAAAAATCGGAAAAAATGAAAAAAAAATATAGAAAAAGAAAAGTGAAAAAAACATACGGGCTACCATCCGCGTCTTTTATTTATGTTTAAGTCATTATAGTGTCTTGAAAAATAAAAAAAGAGTTAGTAGTTAGTAAGTTGAGTCGAGTCTTGGCTTAGCAACGCCTCATTGTACATGTAATTGACCAAGATAATTGACTAGCCACCAGTAAAAATCCCTTTATCTAACAAACCGTGTTTTCCATACCCTTACACCTAAACATTATAACCCTTTTTAAAGACCTCTTTGATAGTTTATCCTAGGTGTTTACGCCAAAGTGGTGGAGGTTTGATTCTTTCCCAAGCCTATGGTAATCTATGTGCTATGACAGGTAGAGAGTGTTATATTTTTCCCGTTTCCATATGTGTTATATATACTTATTACACCAGAGAGATGTGAGAATCCAAACACTTATTGTGATGTGCTAGTATATAGTTTCCGTGCTTGTTTTGACTAACGTGGAACAATTGTATGTTGTAATTACTTTTATATTAATGTTAAATGACCCCTAACTTATAGGTTGATTAGAATAAAAGCTCATTTGCTTGAGGACAAGCAAATCCCAAATGTAGGGATATTTTATAAGGATTTATTTAATACCTTTTTAAGGGGTCATTTAAGCCCAAAATCATGATTATATGATCAAATATTGCCTCAAATCGTTTCTTTTTGTATTTTAGGTACTTGGGATGAGAATTCTGGAATATGGAACTTTTTGGACGAAAAAGAGAAGAAAACAACAAAGTCACAAAAAACCTGTCAGGAAAGAAGACCTGACGGTGTCACGTTATGCTTTGTGACGTCGTCACCTTCTGTTTTGAAGCTAGAAGAATTTACACAAGTCGGGTCAGAAATAAATCAAGGATTTGCACCTGACGGCGTCAGGTGTATTTTGGAGAAGGACGTCACGTGTAGAGATTACAATTGACGGCTTCACGGCTTATTTTGTGATGCTGTCAGAATGGCGACATGCACAAGATGAAACCCTAATCACGGCGATCTGACGGCGTCAGGATCCATAACCTGACGCCGTCAGCCTTGTAAATCTATATATAGTTTTCGATTTTTATTCATTAAGGGTGACACTTTTGGAGACCTAAACCCTAGATGAATTTTGTAGTATTCTTAAGGCTTTTACAGCCTCTTTTCATCCATGTTAATTGAAGTTAAGTATTCCTTTAATCATTCAATATATCCATGTGTTGTTTGATTATTTGTTTATCTTCTCTTCTCTTTAACATGCTAGCTTAATTTTCTTAGTGTTTGCTTAGATCTAATGAAACCTAGTTATTGATTATTGACGCGTTGTCTTTGTTTAGTTGATTTGTTAGCATCGTATTTTTTATATTATGAAGTGTCGGTCATTATATTCTAGAATCATGTAATAGGTTGCGTTAGAAAGTGTTTTAAGAAGTTATATGTTCAATATTCAATAACTAGAAAGTTCAAGGGCTAAATATGTATAAGCCTTGAAACTACTATGCCTTGCACTATATAAGGCATAGGATTCCATCATTTGTATTTGGTTGATCATTGTGGAATAATACAAGTTCTTCATTTTACACATAGTGATCCTCCCACTCTCTCTCTCTACATCTCTCTTTCTCTCTCTAAGATTTGATGAATAAGGTCGTGATTTAGGTTGTATACGGGTTCCTACAAGTGGTATCAATCGCCAAGGGATAGATTTAGGTTGTTTTAGATTAAGTTTTGTATTGGTTTGGGTCGTTTGGTATTTTTTTTGGGTCGTTTGGATTCTTTTTCACTCGTTAAGTTTCTAGGTTACTTTGATTTGATTAAGGTTTAATGTTTTAAGGTGGTTTGAAGGTATTAGCTTGGTTAGGATTGATCTCTACACGTTTTGGTCCAAAAAAAAAAATTCGAACAGCTTAAATCTTTTAGGGTTTAGCGAGTATGAAAAGGGGATTTGCGAGTATGGGATTTTGTGAAATCTGTTAGCGAGTATCAGGAGTTGTTAGCGAGTAAGAAGATAAGTTTTAGCGAGTATCAGCTTCACCTTGCGAGTATCGTGTATTTGTTAGCGAGTATCACACACAAAATAGCGAGTATGCTATGAGTTGTTTGCGAGTATCAACTTGGCAAACTTTTCTTAGCGAGTATGAACTTTACTTAGCGAGTATGAACTTTATTTAGCGAGTATCAAATCTGTTCTGCTTTAGCGAGTATCTACATAAGTTAGCGAGTATCAAAACCATCCTTAGCGAGTATCAAACAAGATTTAGCGAGTATCAAACAAGATTTAACGAGTATGACTGGTGCTTTTTGCGAGTAAGGCTTTGGTTTTGCGAGTAAGGGTATTGAATCTTTGCGAGTAAGGAACCTTTGATACGTAAACCTTTCATTCTTACAACAACAACAACCTAAACAACCAAAGTAAACCTTTATCTTTTAAGATCTTATTGGCGGGAAAATTTGAGTAAAATTTATTTTCTGCAGGAGATTAAACGTTCAATTTTTACGCGAGATTTAAATTTTGGTTTAACGTTGAAAATTTTGACCAAAAATTCAAATTTTTAGGCCAAAATTCAAATTTTTTCGATAAAATTTGGCGTCAAAATTTTTAAAACTCAAATTTTTCGTGCAACCTTAGAACTGCATTCCATAGTGATTTTCAAATTTTGGGTAAGAAAATTTTCAAATTCGATTTTTGGAGGGAAAACTCAAACTCACTAAGAACAACCGTATCAACCAACGACGTTTCACAAAACAAACCTAATCTACAACAACAACCTAAGTTCATCCTAAAGATCCAACAACAACCTTTCACGACACGTCACTTTGAATCACATCTTCATGGCAACTCAACAAGATATTCATGTCGCCGGTGCTGAAAACTGACCTCCCATGCTTTCAAAGGGTGGTTATTCACAATGGGCTAGTAGAATGCTACGCTATCTTAAGAGCAAAACAAATGGAAATATTCTTGTTAATTCTGTTTTGCACGGTCCTTTCAAACCAAGAGAAATACTAGACCCTGGTGATCCGAATGGAACCCCCCCAGTACCACCTTTCCACAGACTTCAGAATGAGACTGACTACACCGAAGAAGATCGACAACAAATCATTGCTGATGATCAAGCATTTCACCTTGTTGTTCTTGGTCTACCAGAATCGACTTATGCTACATTGGATAGTGAAGAAAGTGCTCATGCAGTCTGGGAAAGAGTTAAGAAGCTTATGTATGGAACGGATATCGGGAAACAAGAAATGGAAACACAATTGCTTAAGGAACTTCGCAAGTTCACTTCAATTCCTGGTGAATCCATAGAGTCGTATTATCTCAGGTTCTGCAAGATCATGAATGATTTGACACGGCATAAACTCACTCAGACAAACATTGCTAACAACACAATCTTTCTGAATGAGCTACAACCGGAATGGGGAAGATACGTCACTATTGTTTATCAGACGAAGAATTTGCATGATGTTACTTATGATCAGTTGTATGATTTCTTGAAGCAGAATCAGGCTGAGGCAAATGAAGTTAGAGCTGAGATGCTAGCTAAGAAACATGATCCTCTAGCACTCATTGCTAATACACCATCACCTTCATCATTGAACACAACATATCAACCATCATCATCATCTTCCACTCACAACTACATGCAACAACAATACATTCCACAACACACAGCTGCAATCCCACAACAACAATTCTACCCACAACAACAACAAGTCATTCCACAACAACAATATCCATATTTCCAAGAACCAAAGTTCACTGCCAGTGATGATTCTACTGATGCTTTGACACAAGCACTTGCTCTTCTGACAAAAGCAGTCCAAGGACGCTGTTCCACACCAACTAACAACAACCAACGAATTTCATCGAACACTCACAATATGCCAAATCAGATGGGTAATGCATGTCAAATGGTTGGAGTTATGGGGAATCAGCAAGGATATGCTCTGGGCTATAACATGGGTAATCAGAATAGGCAGAATCAGATGGGTCAGTATGCAGGGAATCAGATGGGTCAGTATGCAGGGAATCAGATGGGTCAGTATGTCGGGAATCAGATGGGGCAAGTTGTTGGTAATCAGAGGGGTCAGAATGTTGGTATTCAGGGTAATCAGTTTGGCAATGTTGGGAATCAGGGTAATAAGTATGGAAATGTTGCAGCACAAGTTGGTGGGAATTATGGAAATGTGAATGGGAATCAGCAGAATGTGATTAAGTGTTTCAATTGTCAAGGTGTCGGTCATATGGCGAGGAACTGTCCTACTAAGCCTCAAAAGAAGACTT